>JANHFT010001398.1:123744-147672 GCA_032467955.1 Pseudoxenodon macrops
AGCACAGGGGAGGTGCATGCACATGTGGAGGGGTGGTCACATGGACATCCACAGGGGGAGCATGGGGGGTGCATGCACATTGCATCATGGGTGTGGATGCGGGCACATGCTAGCACATGCATGCGCACACACTTTTGGCACGCAACAACAAAAAGGTTAGCCATCACTGCTGTAACTGAAGTTGTTTGTTGCTGCTCCGGACTCTCCCTGAAGCTGATTTAATAAACTCCAATCCAAAGGTTTGGCTACAGGGCCAGATTTGTGCCCAGTTTGAACTATGAACTATGATTTTGACTGGTTATTCATTTGCTTCTTGGCTTTCCCATATGTGCTTAAAAGGCAAACTTTGCTGGCTGGCTCCATTTGGTAGAGTGTCCCAATACCTTCCCTTTCTTTTTAGAAATTGTTCCCTTTTCACTAGTTTCCTTTCTTTTTTCTTTGCTTTCACACGTGGAAGCTTTCCTACTCCCTTCCCCATTCTTTCCTTTGACACTAATGTAGACCCTTTCTTTCTTGCTCTGATGTTACAAATCTCTAAGCAAAAGGAACGGGTTGTTCTTTTGTTTCTAGGTTCCGCTGTAGGTCTATAGAAACCTCAGAGCATGGAAGAACTGATGATTGAGCTTCACTGAAGCAAAGAAGCATAAGTCAGTGAAACTTTGTAAACTTTGTTCTAACATGCAACTTAATGTTAAAAATAATGAAAGAGAAGCATTAGTGCACAGAGGGCACAAGGTGGAGAGAACCCCCCCCCCCAAAAGGGCACTTCCTGGGAGATATAAGATGGAATGGAAGTATGCTGGCAAAAGAGGTGGGAAAAATATGCCATCAGGCAGACTTTACTGAACTACATAGTCATTATCAGCCATTGCTGAATCAAAACTGATAAGCTGAGAACAGTTTGGAATGAAACACCCATTCAGGCCACTTTACATTAGTTATGTGTATGTGTCTGTCTGTCTGTGAGGTGCTATGGCCAATCAAATCTGAAGATATTACTAGACAGAAATGAACTAACCAATCAGAGAAGCTTAAGGTGACTCAGGATGGAATACAGTGTTTTGGAAACAGTCTTCAAAATATAAGTGGGAGATACATTTGCAGTGAGTTGGGAGGGATAGTGAAGGTTTTGACTGTTCCTGCACTCAAGAAACTGCAGGCAGCTCATGCTAGAAATTGGATAAGTAAAAAGTACAGCTCTGGATGACTTCCAGTTAGGTTATCTTTTAGGAAATGAGATTTTGGAAGAGTAAAGTAATGAATACTGTATATATTAATCATCATAGCTTTGCCAGAATCAGACGCAGAATGCTGCTGAGAACCACTCATTTGAAGCATGACCCAGGGAAGGAGCTGTGGTTTTCATATTTTGCCTATTGACTTTTCTTCTGCTTTTAGTTACAGGTGCTGTACAAAATAGGTATTTTGACTGGTTCCAAGCAATGATTCTATTCCCATAAGCAGTCATTATACTATAGCATTGTCACAAAATAATGGCTGGCTATTAATATTACTGAGGATATGGAAGCCTTCTGGCCTCATTTCAGCACCACAACACTGAAATAAGTTCTGCACTAGGGCAAAAGTTGCACAAAGGCCTTAAAAGCAGCTCACTTTAAATCGTTAAAAAAAAAAACTATCTTCTTTAAGACCTAAGAAAATACAAGAAACCTACACGTATTTAAAGATGCAACTTCTTTAAGAACCCCATTATGATGGATGATTTCATCAAATTCTTCTTCTTTCTTTAATCAATATTTGAGTTTCTTGGGCCAAGTGTGGTATAGGAGCAGCAATGTATTGTCCTCAGAAACCTACAAGGGTCTTAATGAATTTCAAATTCAAGTGTGCCCAGACTACATGAACAATACTAGGACATATTTCTTGTTTTATTCACTAGTCAAAGATTTATGTAGGTGCTCAATATCATTTATTAACCGCCTTCCCATTTTTCACTTGCTGCATAGATTTTCTGTAGGTTCCAGTAAAAGCAGTGCATTTACAAGAAAGGTAATCAGAGTAATTCTTTAATTACATTAGAGTTATTCAATTCAGAGGGAATTAGATGCCATAACTTAAATCATGTCTGCTTCTATGTTACAGACACAAACTCTTATATTGGTGGAAATGACAAAGGATACAATGACAAATGTGGAGGCTAGTTCACCCTGAAATAATAATAATGATAATAATAAAAAACATGGCTGGAAAGTAGTACATTTTGGAGCTTCTGGGCTTTGTATGCAGAGAAGAAGCCTGTCCTTCAGAATAGCAACATGATACCTGAGCTCTGCAGGAACCATGTTGCTCCACATATAGGATTACAGCTGCTGTTTATTAAATGGGCACATTGCTTTTCTGATTATGCGATATAGGTTAATCTCCCTCAATAGAATATTTGATTGGAAGAAAAACCTGACACCAGGAATGCTTTTACATTGTTATGTCTCAAAAAATAAGTATGCCTATGCATGTTCACAACACTCAGGAGTATTAAATGCAAGGTAACTTGTACAGATTATTAATTGATGGGCTTGGCTTCTTTCCCAAGGTGTCATGATGCTATTTGCATCTGTTGAACAATAACTACTTCCACAGAATAAAACTTTGATTTCTTATGGTGTACATGAGGGATTAATAGAAAGAGTGATATGGGAACAAATACTGGTCAAGTGACTTCAAAAACAAGAAAAATGGTAGACTAGTTTTGTTGGATGGTCACCATTCATTTGAAAGACAAGGTGACCAAGCTTGATAAAGTTTAGCTTTGCAAATATATTCCACTGGAGTTTTAATAAGATGCCAAATAACATCCATTATAACAATATTAATGGATTTGAAGGAGTTTCAGACATTCAATGGGTTTTCTGAAATGGCCCATCCCATTTTAATAACTTTGAAAACTTTTATATATGAGACAAGACTATTTATAATATATCTAGATGGAAATTCTGCCTCTTACAAATAATTGAACAAAATCATTTTCTCGTATCTATACACACACATTCTGCTTACTATTAAGCTATTCCCAATGTGCTTTTTCTCTAATTTCCAGTTCCACAACTCCATGCCCTTCAAATGTGTTGTGATTATAATTTGCAGAATTGACAGCCACATGAATACCTAGAAGGCCCTAGACTGTATAAGACTATTTTAGTCATTTAACTGTTTATATGCAATTATTCCTAGCTGGTCATTTCTGTTTTCTTATTATTGCTGGTATATAAATATAACTTCCCCAAATTGTGTCCTTGTTGCCAAAAAAATATTAAAATATAGATTAGATATCAATTCACTTACCAAATAGCACTGTTACATACAGCACATGTGTTGAAGAGAAGTGAGATGCATTCACTGAGCCATCAATGTACAGTAATAATATTGTCTTTTTTTCTTTCATAAGGTCAGATATTTATTTCTATAATGCATTGCTCAATGTTCTGTCTCTGCAAATGTAAAGCATATGATCAAATCTGAGAAAGAATGATAATCTGTTAGCAAAATGTGATCAGTATCTACTCAAAGGTTGACTTCACTAGAATTTAATTAGAATAAATATAAATGGATCACCATTACAGGACTAGTATTTGGTTAATTGTATGGATGTCTATAATGCTGTTTTGAGTAAGCTGGACCAATTCCTAACTGTGTTTATATTAATTGATATTTGCCTTGTTTCTCTGTCTCCTCTCTCTATTATATAACAAGACATCCTCAATGGAATTGTTATGCATGTGTGTATGAGAGAGAGTGAGAGTTCTGATATACACCATACTAAGATTTACTTGGTTTCAACATGGCCTCCTGAATAAGCTCTAATTGGCTGAGTTCCCTGTAATGCTCAGCTGTCATTGCGGTGCAAATCTTCAAAGGGATTTATTGAAGTTCCCCTTTGAAGTGATGCAACAAATCACAGTGCCCCTTCAAAGGGCAGAACAATCCCATCCCCTGCTGTTTTGCTTTGGGTTGATGAGAGTCTTATCAAATTAAATGGCCAACTAAATATGTAATGCTTCATGGAAGTAGGTTGTATTCCCTCCTCAAGGCAACAAATCTCACAGAGGCAGTGTGTAGATTCAAGACTGTCCAATTTCTGTAGGCCTACAAGCCAGGGTTTACGGAACATAGTAAGTCAGGAAGAAATAATCACATGATTTACCATGGTAAATGAACCTGTCAGTGGGTTGGGCCCAGGGGTGGGTTGCACATTGTGTTGCTGCCGGTTTGCTCCGGGTTGTGCCTTGGACACATGCGGGAAGCACGCACACACATGCTTGCACAGCAGTAAGAAAATAGGTTATGCGCAGAAGCAAAAATTAGCTTCTGCGCATGTGCAGAAGCAAAATTCAAAATGGTGCCGCCCACAGAGACACCGAAGGACCCGGATCTGATGTCATCGCCGAGTTACTACCGGTTCTATAGAACCAGATAGAACCAGTAGGAATCCACCTCTGGTTGGGCCCCATAGAACAACATCCAGGTTTCCAGGTTTGAACTCAAGAAGTATGAAACTGATCATACTGTTCCTCCTGGCAATCAATATAACTGAATCTATACAGGCGCACAGACACACAGACACACAGACACACACACAGACACAGACACACACACGTAAAGCTTTTTTGTCATCAGAAATGGCAATTCCATTGACCTTGCTGATGACTGATACATTGTTTGAAATCCTATGTACTGTACTTAACTTTAGGGCTTATTTTAAATCCTGTATTGATTTATGTCCCTGACCAAGTGCAGAGTAGACCGTATCAGATTCCTGAGTATGAGAGCAGAAATCATTTCAAGTAATCTTCTCCCTTCTTTTGGAGTCCAAAGGTCAAGCTATCAATTAAGATGGACAATTTGTAATGCTTAAGAAATAAGGGAAATTCATCTGTCAGCAGTAGTCATTCTTGGCCATAGTGGTTGGAGTTGGTAGCTTGTATTATTCTGCCAAGGTTGGGATCCAAAAGGGAAGCTTCAAGTTTCTATTTAAGGGATGAATTTGTAGAATGACTGAGGAGTCAAAAATAGTTATCGAAACAATGTCCATTATGTTTCAGATAATTTTCTCCTCCTTCAAGGCAATTCTTGTAATTCTACTGAGGACAGAACAGGTTTGTGTCAATTACTCCTTCTTCATTTTTTCCAGCAGAACAATGAAAACTGCCCTGAAGAAAAAGTAAATTGGGCATTTTTCCAGTTTTGTTTCAGTGCCTTTTGGCAGAAAGGTGGGGTGTAGATTGAATTATTATTTGTAATAGAAAAAAAATAACCTCTTAACATCGTAGTTCAGCAACATCTGGAGGGCAACGAATTCCCCACTTTTGAGATAATGGTTTCTTTATAGCTGAAATACTTGAGAAATATATCCTTTGAGATATCAAAATAATCAGTCAGCAGAACTTCAATAATTTTCTTGTCCAAAATATTAGGGAGAATTCTATGTGAAGCCTAATAAAATTTATACTTTATTGATAGCAATAATGCTACATTTCTGCTGCCTTTGGCCAAGGGAAAAAAATAGTTACTGGGAACAGTTTGGCTGCCCAGCCTTGGGGTTCTTTTTGATTAATATGTTTGCCCAGATCGCACAACTTCCTGCTCTCACCATTATACAATTAAAACCAATGCTTCACTGCCACAGATTCTGATAAAAAATTAACAAGTTTGAGTCAATAATTTATTGAACAATATAACATTTTCAGGGACACATTTCTTCATGGACATTGTTCCCATGAATTTGACAGATATTTGTGATTTGCCATTGTTATTAGTGTGCTCCAAAATTCAGTAAAAACGAAGCAAACGTATGTACAAAGGGATGGATACACAGAAGACAGATGGGAAATGTGTCAGAAATTATCATGGGCCACATTTCCATTCTGGATGATTTCAAACTTCAGTCGGCAAGATGGCTGTAGATGAAATTGTTCAGGATAGAAAAGTATATTGTACTTGTTCCTATTATGTCAAAATAATGAAATACTTTTGGGTAGTTTTAGAATTTGTTTTTCTCATATTGCAGTGGTATGATTCTAAGATTTGCTAAAATAAGATAATTTACATGATCTTCCATAAGCTACATTATAAATAAATACAGGAGGGGTGAAATTCAGCAGGTTCTGAAATTTTGAGTAGTTCAGAGAATCGGCAAATGCCACCTCTAGCTGACCTCAGAGTGGCATGGGAATGGACATTTTGCAATATCTTTCCCCCAGAAGTGGGGAGGGAATGGGGATTTTGCAGTATCCTTCCCCTGCCATGCCCACTGCCAAGCCACGCCCACAGAACTGGAAGGGAAAATTTTTGACTTTCACCCCTGAATACCGTGCACAATTTATTCATCTTAATTAAAACATGCTGGAGGTTTGCAGGGGTTCGGGAGAAACTTTAGCTACGATTCTGTGCAGTTTGGAGAACCCCCAGATCCCACTTCTGGCTGGCCCTGCTCCACCCATCTCTCCCCTCCCAGGAATCCCCATGCAGCCTGTTTTGGATGCAGGTAAGTGCAGGGTGCGCACAGAGGTTCAGGAAGGGCCCATTTCTGGCCTCCAGAGGGCCTCTGGAGCCTGGGGAGGCCATTTTTGCCCTTCCGGAGACTCGAAGAAATCCTTCAGAACCCATGGAAGGCAAAAACGCCCCTTCCCGCTATTGTGCAGGAGGCCAACTAGGTCACACCCACCATGGCCACGTCCACCCAGAAACCAGGCAGACAACCCCTTGCTAAAATTTTAAAGCTGACTCCTGAATATATTCTTGCATTTTAGTTGAAGGATTACCTTCACAAATAAATTTTGATCTAATTTTGCTAATTATCTTGATTTCTATAAAAATTGGACAAGTTTTGACTGCTGAATCATGGAGTTTTACCTCTAGCTTTCTAAATAAAGAATAAACCACAAATGTGGGAAATTTTAAGGAACATTGAACATCCAAGAATATAAATGCAGTTAATGTGTTAATGTTAAATAGATCTTATGTTGCTGGAAAGAGAGAGAAGCTCTAGGATGTATAAATCACAATTACCGAAGAAAGCAGCAGCGCTTACCTCAGAATGGGTAAAGGCTAGAAATTAAATTAAATTAGGGTTTGTTTTCATTCCTAATAAATGTTCACCATTGTGGTATGACAGAACGTTTATATACAGTGAGATAATAAACTCATAACAAATCTCAAATTTCATTAGTTTGAGTGATGTTATGCTATTAAATAAATGTTAATAAGGCTAGTTAAACATTGTAAGATTGTGCCAAAGCAAAACTGGAAATTATAGCACTTGGGTATTTTTGTATGGAGAATATAGTGTGCTGTTTTTCTTTCCACATGTTGATTTTTATTATTATTAAAGTGAGGGAAGGCCATTTTTCAAATTTCACTCAACTTCCAACCAGTTTTTTAGAAACATAATTTCATAGTTTTATTCATATCTCCTACTATCATTTATTTCCACTACTCATAATATTTTTGCCTCTAGGAATTCTTTTAGGGAAGGTGAAAGTACAAACTGGAAGTTTAGTTCATCAAAATATATTTTTGTACTGTTGAATGCAATATGCAATTTAGCCAGTGGGATTTTTTTTATAGTACCGCAAAGAAAACAAACTCTGTAATAGGAGAGAACATGCTGTATTAACCTTTTTCCTTTGTCCAAACATGTATGTGTCTGTGTGTCTGTGTGAGGATGCCAAAGAGGAAGTCGTGAACAATAATGTAACTTGACAGCTTTTAGCTGGTAAATAATAAAAAGAAGCAAAATTATCGGTGTTTTATATATGACACATTCAGAGTCAAATCCACATGGATTATCCGACATGATGTAAAGCAAATATAAGGGACATCTATGCAGAGGTGTGTATGGCTGTCTTTTCAATAAACAAAAATGGGGTCAAGGGCTCATTATATCATTATAATGAACCTGTATATCTTTTTAAAATGACTGGGCTACTGTACGTGAAGCCAATGGAACTTATTATTCAGAAATATATAAGAGCAAAAGTTATAGTTTTACTTGGGAGTAAGTCCCCATCGAGTTTCCTTATGACGATGTGCAAACATGATTGAGATGGTATAAGAGAAATGCTATACCAATGATCTGCTATTTTTTTCCTGTTTTCCTCATGTATCCCACTGCATCATATTAGAATTGGTGGCATGGTGTGAATAAGGTAAAAGGTTAAAGTTTCCCTATCAGTTGTGTCTGACTCTAAGGCATGGTGGTCATCTCCGTTTCTTGGCTGAGGGAGCCAGTATTGTCCAAAGACAATTTCCATAGTCATTTGGTCAGCATGTGGAATACACGTGGAATAAGTGCATGGAATGCTATTGCCTTCCCACCAAAGTGGTACCTCTTTATCTACTTGCATTTGCATGCTTTTGAACTGCTAGCTGGGCAGGAGCTGGGGCAAGTAATGGAAGCTCACCCCATTGCACGGATCTTGAACTCAGGCTATGGCTCTGCGGCAGGGGTGGGTTCTACTTACCTTCCCTACTGGTTCAGAGTCGCACCAAAAGTGCGCATGTGCGTGCGCTCATCACTTCCAAGTGAAAAACCTCTGTGCATGCACAGAAGGCTTTGCGCAGGCACAGAGGATTGTTTTTCGGGCAATTTTCAGCTGGAGGGCCGGTTTGGGGGGGTGTCCAGTCCGGCTGTTGCTGCCGGTTCTGCAAGCGGGTGGAAATTTCCGCTACCGGTTCTAGCGAGCTGGTCCGAACTGGCAGGAACCCATCTCTGCTCATCTTTAACTGCTGACTGGTCAGGAAATGAAAGAATGATCTCCCTTATTGTGGGGAGAGGGACTTAGGTCTTTTACAATCGGGACAGGACAGGACAGGACATGCAGGTAGAAAGCCCATCATGGCTCTGGATTTGAAGAGGATTTGAAATGCTAGATCAATACAATTCAGATCAGCTATGTCTGGCTCTTGTACCAAAACTAGAGTCTCAAGAAATCACTGAATTGCAATTTGTTGTTAAAAATGCCATATAAAGTTTAAAAAAAAAAAAAACTTCAGATGCCGATCAGAATTTTAGTGCCCTCCCTTCATAGTGCCCAACACAAAGCAGCATGCTTCCTGACCCATTATGAAGTTGGCAGAGATATAAAGCAATGAACGACAACAGTGGAAAAATGGTTAACCGTAAGACAAACAAATTAGACATACACTCCTGAGAAAATAATATCAAAGCAAACAACAAATGTGTTCAGATCATTCAAAAATTAAAAGCATGATTGGTCTTGCTTCAATATTTAGAACATATGCAGCTGCTTTCTGTGGCTTTAATGTCTTTAAAGAAATTGTTTCAGTATAATATACTTCATAAGCTGGAGAGCCAGAAAGAATAGTATGTGGATTTTCCTGTAACAATGTTTGTGTATAAAGTTAGAAATCATTGGTTTGAAAATGTGGTGAATGGCCTGATCCTTTTCCTGCTATTTGAGTACAAATTAACATACTTCCTCAACTGTTATAAGTGATCAAGCACCAGGTGGCCTTCCATTGCCTTGTAGGAAGACTACTTTCAAGGTTAGGGAAGGAAGCCAACTTTTTCAGAGGCAACCAGTGAAAGATAAGGTAATGAGAAACACTTGATCTAATAAAATGTTTCACAGCTCTTACAAACCTAGGCCTCGCCTGAATCTGACAGAGGGGCAGATTTGGTTCCATGCATATGGACTTGTGATCTCTTCTTCATGAGCTTCTCCCAACTTCGATAGAAGTAAGAAGAAAAGCTTCCAGAAGAGGCACTATAATAAATTATTCCATGTCAGACACAACTATATAATCCATTCTTTTTTCTGTCAGTTTCCTTAAACTGAGAGATATGGAGTGAATGAGTCAATGTTAACAGAAGGGCCTCTGGCCCTCTTAATTTGTCCTAAACGTCATGGAGCAGTTCTTTTAAGTTTGAGGGAATTATTTCTGACAAAAGTTAGGGTTAGGGTCTTAACCACCAAGGAGCATCTGCAGGCTATGGTAAAAATATCATGACGAATGCCAGAATGATACAATTGAAGCTGTGCTTGTTTTTTAAGTACCTCACACATAAAAAGTGGGGGAGCTTCTATTGCACCATTGTGGCTACCACTGTGATTTTGATAACCTTGCTTCAGAATCTGAAATGTATCAAAATTTGTACTTTTGCTTCATGCGCTTGATACAATGCATCCTTAAATCTGCAATTAAAATGGGAGCGAAGACAGGTAAATCAGGGGTGGGTTCTAACTTACCTCGCCACTGCTTCACTGCCTCTTGTACTGCGTGGGCGCATCATGTGGGTGCGTCCTTCGCACACACGCAGTACAAACAAATTTCAAAAATTCAAACAAAAGAGGCCAAAACCAAGATGGCAATGCATGCGCAGTGCCGGAAATTTGGCTTCTGCGAATGCGCAGAAGAAAAATACCCAGAAAAAAATTCAAAAAAATTTTTTTCCCAAAAAAAAATACACAAAAAGGATGCCGGCGTCCACGGACCAGAAATGGTTCTATGACATCACCAACAGCTTGCTACCTACTCTATAGAACTGGTCTGAACCGGTAGGAACCCACCTCTGAGGTAAATGTTTTTGCATCCATGCCTTCTGTAGTCCCTGTTAACTGCCTTTAACACATATGTATTTGTGGTTTTTGACTGCACAGTAGTGAAATAAGCATGTATATTTCCCAGAGTTATTTCAATATTTTGTGCATCTTCACATACTCTGTACCATTAAATTCAAGAGAGAAAAACCTGGAGAAAAGAGTGAGAACTGTGTAAGAAAAAAAAGAGGACTTTTAGAGAACTTTGTACTATTCAGATAACCATATCAGATCTGGAGGAAAAAATCCCTTTAACCCATAGATGGCGGCAAAAAGGGGTAGAAACTCTTTAAAAAAAAATTATTAAACTTTTTTAACATTAAAAATATCTCACATCTAAACTTCCCAATCCTGAGACAGCGACCTTTATTTTGGTCATCTTCCTTCCCTTTACATTCCATATTTACAATTACAATTACATTTCCCATAAACTAATAATACATATAACATAAACTTATTTTTTCTATTTTATAAGCAGTCATACCATTTTTCCCATACCGCATAGTATTCCTTATCTTCTCTATCTTGCAGTTCTAAAGTCAATTTCACCATCTCTGCACAATCCATTATTTTCTTGATTATTATATTTTCAGAAGGACTCCTGTCTAATTTCCAACTCTGTGCGTATGCTATCCTTGCTGTCGTTAATATGTGTATTATGATATATTGAGTTTCTTTTACATACATTCCTCTAATTATTCCTAATAAAAACATTTCCGGTTTGAATTTGATTTGTGTACCTGTTATTTCTTGCAACCAACTCTAATTTTGCTCTAATATCTTCTTGCTTCAGGACAAGACCACCAAAGGGTCTTTGTGACCCTTTAATACCCTTTGAATTTTTGAAGCCTGAGTATAATAGTATATAGTTCCTGGGCCTCTCTGAGTCTTAGAAAGATGACGGGATTTTTGGGAAGATCAGCTGAGGTAGAAGTGCTATATAATCCACATGGGCATAATAATTCAGGTTTCTGGACTGAATGGAGCCAAAACGATCTAATATATTTAGAACAGGGCTATGATTTCACAAAATTTGACAGACATATATTGAATGTCTTTTATTCTGAGCTCTAAAAAAACATAAAAGCACATCAGTCAGTCTCAATTAATGTGAAAAAGTTTGAGCACCACCAAGAATTTGTTTTATTTTTCACCATCAAAGTGGTCTCAGCTGAACCATGTCAATAAACAGTGATCTGGTTTCATTTACTGTATGGGACCTTGATTATCCCTTTGTTCTAAGGAGAAAGATAAAAAGCAGGAATATGCATTTTATCCATCTGAAGAGTATATAAAAAAATCCTGTGTGGGTTCTGTTGGAAGAAATATATATAATTGTCGGGTGGGGTACGGGATGATATCGATTATGAATAGATTGGTGACACTCTATTGAAGGCATTCTCTACAGGTAGTCCTTGACTTACAACAGTTCACTTAGTGACCATTCAAAGTTAGACTGGCACTGAAAAAAGTGACTTAGAACCATTTTTCACACTTATGACTGTTTCAGCATTCCCATGGTCATGCGATTTACATTTTGATGCCTGACTGACTCACATTTATGACAGTTGCAATGTCCTGCATCATGTGACCACCTTTTGCAACCTTCTGACAAGCAAAGTCAATGGTGAAACCAGATTCACATAACAACCATTTTACTAATTTAACAACTGCAGGGATTCACTTAACAAATGTGGCAAGAAAACTCGTAAAATGCAACAAAACTCATTTGACAAATTTCTCACTTAGCAATATAAATGTGGGCTCAATTGTGGTCATAAGTTCAAGACTACCTGTACAGTGGCTGCTAGAAGTTGAATTATAATACCTGTTCCACGCACTATGGAATCTATATAATATTTAGGACAAACCAAAGGTAACAACACTAGTGGTAACACTTTCAACTTGTTTCAGCGAATCTTTGGAAGTTTTCCATTAAGACATGAAAATAAATAAAAAGGGAAAACGTTTGATTCTGCTGATGGGGAATATCTAAAAATCTATACCTATTTGACTGCATGGAACACAAAAACTACACTCAGGAAATGGGCTACAGTTCTCACTAAAAGCAGGCATTCACGGGTAGGAAATATTGTCTGCTATATGTTCCTTCCCACTTCAGGTTTTTATAATGCCTGACTAGAATTTGCATGAAATGTCCATGGCAGATAGTCCTAAAAGCACCTCCAGTTTTGAAATTGTCCAAAATTATGAACACACACACACATTTTCATTTTCCACAACAAAACAGCCAAATGAACCCATTTGTAGCCTTTGTTCCAAACACAGCAAGGAGCTTGGTCATAGGATCAGACTATTTATCATGGTAGAAGCAAGTGGCAATTTTCCATCTGGATTCAAGGTAGAGGATAAATAGGCTTGTCTCAAAAATGATAGCTATACTTTGAATGATGATGTGTCATTGATACCTCTGGATGTTTTCCACTAATTTTTCATAGCAATGCCTCAGCAACGCTTGCTGGATTCTTCCTACATATTCCTTATCTGGTCACAAACATATTACAGTGCCTTTTGCTAAATATTTCATCACTATACTTTACAAAGTTTTTAAAAGGTTTAAAAATTCTGTGCTTCCTCCTTCTCTGATAAGCTCGATAAGTTTTTGTCTGCAGTCTTTTTTTTTTTTTTTTGCTTATTTGAAACAGATGCAATCGAGATTATTTGGTTGATTTTATCTTCTTGGAATTATTGAAAATTTTGCAGTCTTTTGATTTTTTTTGAATAAATGATTTGAATATTGTACTAACTTGTGTTTTATATCATCTAGGTAAAGAACTTTGTTTTTGATCCAGTATCATATCTTTAATGCATAATTAATTACAAAAAGTATAGCTTTGATATATGCCTTTTTCTTAGTTTTAAAAACATTGTTTATATGTAAATTTGTGCTTAATTGATTGTATACTGCGCTGTTTGTTCTTTATTTATGCTTCTGTTGGAGCAGATTATCCAAGCTGACATTTGTTTCAAGAGAGCAATTGGTTCTGCTGTTTTTTAATTTTATTTATTACCTTCAGTTGTTCTATGCTTTCTGTTTTAGTTTTTGCAAGTTTTTAGAAAATACCATTATGCTCGTTTGTTTTATAAACTGTTTGGAACTATTCCTTTTTCTAAAACAAAAAGAAATGCAAAATGTAACAGGGAGCAAAAGCAAACATGGACAAAAGCAGACGATAGAGTTAAAATCTTATACTTATGGGCTCACCTTATGTTAATTGTTCTCAGTTTTGGCTATCATTAGAGAAAAAGAGATTATTTTGCAATTGAATTTTGCAAACTCTTCATAACAAAAAAAGCTATTTAAATAGTTTAATAAGTATCACTATCAGGTTCTACTCATTAGCACAGCCTTCCCTCCCTGGTGTTCTCATGATGTATTTGGATGACAGCTCCCATGATTCCCAGCCAAATGCAGGGCAGCTCTGATCTCTTTCCTTTCGTTGTTAATTTCCCAAGTCTTTCTTCAGAACAGTCTTGAGAACAGAACAGACTTGCACCACCCTAGCTACAACAATGCAAAGCAAATCCGAGCTGAAAACATCCAAGCCTTATGCAACAAAAGTGGTTCTCAGATTCTACTGCTACAATAGAAAGGTTGACGTCTTTAACAGATTAACAGAGTTGGAAGGAACCTTGCAGGTCATCTAGTCCAACCCCCTGCCCAAGCAGGAGACCCTACATCTGCCTCTACCTAGCATCGAACTCACAACAAGAGCTCAAGGCAAGAGCTCCACCTCTAGGCCACAGCAGCTGAGACTTCCATTCCCCTTGGAAAGACATTCTACGGAGTGTCTATGGAGATTCTCAATCATCCAGGCTGTGGTTGTCCCAAAAGTGCTTTTCCAGAGGCAACTGGACTTTCCTGGGTTTCCCTCGAAGACGTTTCCCTTCTCACCCAAGAACCGAAATGTAGAACTGAAGAAGTTTCTCGGATGAGAAGCGAAACGTCTTCGAGGGAAACCCAAGAAAAGTCCAAGAGGTGCCTCTTGAAAAAAGCACCTTGGGGATACCTTCAGGAGAGATTCTTTGTGTTCCCCAAAAGGATATAAAGTCAGAAGACGGCGAGCCAGCTCTGCAGACGGGACCACCCAACTATGAACGGTTAGTGTCATGTTCACCATGAAGTCGCTGGTGCACAGCTTCCCATCCACATCTGGAGAAGAAAGGCAGGCGTTAAAGTGGATCTGTCGATAGGCAGAAATGGAAATGAAGAGAAATGAAGAAATCAAACAGTCTGGGATAGATCTGACCCATAATACGGTACATTCCTGGTCTTTAAGTGTTTGGTCTAATGGTTAAGGTGCCAGGCTAGAAAGCAAGAGACGGGGAGTTCTAGTTCCATTTTAGGGATGAAAGCCGGCTGGATGTCTTTGGGCCAATCATCAGGGGACAGTGAGTTCTAGTCCCGCCTTAGGGATGAAAGCCAGCTGTGTGACTTTGGGCCAATCACCAGGAGACAGTGAGTTCTAGTCCCGCCTTAGGCATGAAACCCGGCTGGGTGACTTTGGGCCAATCACCAGGAGACAGTGAGTTCTAGTCCCGCCTTAGGGATGAAAGCCGGCTGGGTGACTTTGGACCAATCACCAGGAGACAGTGAGTTCTAGTCCCGCCTTAGGCATGAAAGCCAGCTGAGTGACATTGCACAAATTCCTCTCTCTCAGTCCAATTCACCTCACAGGGTTGTTGTGGAGAAAAGAGGAGAAGGAAGCTGGGTTGGATCTGTTCTGCGCCTTGAGTTATTTGTAAAAACCATCAAGGCAGAATGCAAGCCATCAAAGAAAAAAACACCTTCCTGGATGGGCTATCTGTGGCACGATTTGCACTCGAATCAGCCTTGGTCTCTAGCCTTACGGGGCATCTTCCCCTCCACCCCCACCCCACCCCAGAATCAAACGGGGGTCTCCCTCCCACCCCCTCCAGCCACAGTACCAAAGGAGCGAAGGCATTTCTCAATCAGCTCCTCCAGAGTGCAGGAGCGATTCAGTTCTCCCAGGCTGATGCAGGCCAAGGCCTGGTTGATCTCCCGGGGGTTGGGGCAGGTCATGTGGCGTCGGCTCTTCCGCCGGTAGATCCTGCTGGGTCCTGGGAGGGTGCTGGAATCCATCCTACCAGCCGCCTCGGTCTGCGATCTCCTGCAAAAGCAACGGCTGTGCTATTGGCCATCGTCAACAGTAAATCCAAGAAAAAAATGGCTGCTCAAATTACCGTAGTTTAAATCTTGTGGAAAGTTAAAACCCAAGTTTTCAGCATTGGCCATCAATCGGTCCTTTCTGGGGTGTGGCATCACCAACCCATCAAGATTAAAATAGTAACAACAATAACAATAATAACAACAACAACAACAGGAGGAGGAGGAGGAGGAGGAAGTCATGGAAACATAAAGTGGAAAAAGTTATCGAAAATGAGAAGGTGAAGACCATGTGGGACTTTAGAATACAGACAGATCGTCATTTGGGACACAACACGCCAGACATCACGGTTGTCGAGGGCCGAAGCGCTCAGTTTATTGATATCGCTGTACCAGGAGATGCCAGAGTTGAAGAAAAAGAACTGGAAAAAATCACGAAATATCGCAACCTGACCATCGAAACTACAAGACTATGGGTGAAACATGTAACTGTGATACCCATTGTCATCAGGGCACTTGGTACCATGTCCAAGAATTTTATAAAACACATTAAGAAATTGCAGCTTCCTGCAATAACACCAGCGGAACTGCAAAAGACTGCGCTACTTGGAACATCATATATTTTAAGAAGGTACTTGGTTGATACCTAGGATGCTGGCAGCAACCCGTATCAACCATAAACACCAGTCAATGTATTTGTGATGTATTTTTGAATGTTCAGTTGACTGAGTTTCATGTTTAATGAATAAAGTAAATGTAGAAACGTGCCTGCCATTTTAAAATAAGGACTATTTTAAAGGGTCCATCTCTCCTGAGAACCCAATATTATCCAAATACGTTTGAACATTTTCAATAAAAGTAATCAACTTTCTACTAATGGCTTATCTGTTCTACCCAGTTGCCTTTTGTCAGAATAGACTCACAACTGTTCTCGAAGGACAGAAATGGATGATATTCTCCTCTATTAATCTCACATTCACTAGCAACCTTTTCTGCTCCACTTCTAAAATGCACTTCAAGTTATGTTCCTTTGAAGACTTCTATCTGCCGTGAATAACATATGGTTGCAGACTAGGCCCAGTAATTCATTGGCCCTATAATAGTGTATAAATCAATACAGTTTCCCTTCCACTACATTACACAAGATTTTTAAAAATGCCTGAAAATTAGGAACATTGAAATCCCAATTTTCATAAGAAAGTTGCAACTCTGAGAGGGTTTGGAGGAGTTTGATCCTTCCTTTCATAAAAACTTGTCTATTAGTTTGCATCAATTTGTTGAAGATATACAGGTAGACCTCAACTTACAAGCATTTGTTTAGTTCAAAGTTACAATGGTGTGGGGGGGGGAAAGTGACTTACAATTGGTCCTTGCATTTATAACTGTTGCTGTGTCCCCATGGTAATTTAATCACAATTTGGGTGCTTGGCAACCAGCATGTATATTTACAAAGGTTGCAGCATCCAGGGGTTAGGCAATCGCCATTTGCAATCTTCCCAGCCAGCTTCCAATAAACAAAATAAATGAGAGAAGCCAGATTCACTTAATGGTTGTGATTTGCTTAACGACTATAGCAACAACAAAAAAAGGTCATAAAATTTCTTAGCGATTGAAATTCTGATACCAGTTGTGGCCATATGTTGAGGATACATGTATAAGAATACCTTCTTATCACTCTTAAGGTGATATGTATTATTCTATATTTAATTTTTTTTCTCATAGTCTATTAACTATTAACCTGGGTTATACAATTTGAAATAGTCAGATCTACCAGAAAAGACATTTTCTTAGGAATAATTATAATCAATGAATTAATATGATTTGAACAAATAACAAAATCCCATTTTACATAATTCCACAAACGCTTGGTGGCCAGTGGGTGAATATTAGATTTTCCCAATTTATTAAACACACTGAATATTTACTAAATTGAGGTACATGCCCCACAGTTTTAGGAATAGAACTATGATATCTATTAAAAGACCAAATATAGTAACATACATTTGATCTTTTAATAGATAATTGTATACCTTGAACATCATATAATTATCTGATAAGTCAAAAATTCCAACATCATATTCAATGTAGGAGGAGATAAGGGACATCCTTGACTACAAATGATAGTCTTTATTCAAGTTATGTATGTTTGTGTAAATAGATTTTTAAAACATCTCGTTCCAGATTTTTATCCTTGGTCAGACCTGTTTTGCCTAGGAGAAAAGATAGTACAGTAGCCGAAGGACTACATATGCATGCCTGCCACCACCTGAATTACTGTTTGCATGTTAATTCAGCTCAACAATTCTCTTTGCATGATATAAGAGATATCTTAGGTTGCAACTAGATATTTAAAATGTGCCATCTCATATGTCTGTCAGCCCAATCTGTCAATTCTATTTTGTCTTTCAACTCATATAATATAACTACAGTGAAGAAGGCTGTACAACAGACTACCACAGGAAAAGGAACGTTAAGCAGATGTGATCTGGCTTTATGAACTGATTTGAATCATATGGAATTATATTCACATTGCAAAGGCAGAAGAAATAAGTATTGTTCATTGACGTGAAATCACCATTTAATAAGCCAAACCCTTAAACATAATAATTGAGCCAGAAAGGATATGCTGGTTTTATAAGCTTTGAAGAGCATTTATATCATCACTAGGTAATATTAGGAAAGCTTTGCGACATGACTAGTGAGGTGTTCCTTTTCTTAGCCATTGGCTTACTAAGATCTCCAAACCACTTACAGACATTGGTGCATCAATCTCCATTTCTCAAAACACCTTGCTGAAACTGGAAAATCACTATTCGCTCTATGTTATCGGTGTAGCACAGAGGAACCCAAACATCCGAAGTAGCATGATTCAAACATCCGAGTATTCATTTCCTAGTCCGGTATCTTAATAGGAACCTTGCTCTCACATAAATTACAAAAAGATTAGAAGCTATTTTTGGATATAATCATAAGCGGAGAACTAGGCTTCCTATTCTTTTCATTTGTTCATGACCCATAAAGAATTTCCTCATCTCACATTACCGAGAGACAGAAAATAATTTCTCCTGCTCCCCCCTACCCCCAACCATGCCAGGGGCTTGCAGATCTTTCTTTTGAGATGTTATGGAGAATCATCCAACATAGGAAACACAAATTAGCCAAACTTGCAATTTGCTTTCCTTCTCATATTATGCAATGCTTTTAGCATGCCTTTCCTGCCATGTACACCTCCATCTATCATATAACAAGCCACAGTTAAAGTATTGTAAATATTAAATACAAACCAGACAAACAAAAGCCTCCTGTTCCTCACTATCCTTAGAAAACTAGCTCTTCATTCTCCACCCTCCCCAGCTTCAGAATTGCTAGTCTCTACTCCTATGCGTTTTGTTTAAATTAGAAACTAGGTGTCGTGACCCCAATCTCCCAGATCATACATTGTTCACTCATCTCATCTTAGGAAAAAACACTCTGGTGGAACTTAATTGGCTTGCAAGATTACTAATAAAGGAGAATATTTGTAGCTCAGGGTTGAAATGAGGGATCCTTGATGATCTCTGAGCTTGGTTGTTTTCTTGCAGATGTTACATTACCCAAACTACGTAACATAACCATGCTAGTGCTAGCACTGATGATGTTACCAAGTTTGGGAAATGAAACGTCTGCAAGAAAACAACCAAGCTCAGAAAAGCAAGGACTCCTCATTTGAAAGATTGCCACATAGTGTCCCCAGCTGGTTTCTAAGTATGTGGTTTGCTCTCAAACACATACTCATTCTTCATCTCCTAACAGAAATATATACAAAAATTGAACTCTTCTTTATATATAGTATTTCTAGATTTCAGGTACACCTTGGATTTGATTCCTTATCCAGAGGAATTTTATGGAGAAAAAACACTAAAATACATCTACTGAAAACAGCTCCTTCCTCTGTTTCAGAATCTACTCTATTTTTTGCAAGTAAGATGCCTTCTCAGATAGAATAGCCATACAGAGTAATAAAATAGTAGAGTTGGAAGAGACATTGGAGGCCTCTCCCTGCTCAAGCATATATACTATTTCAAGTGGTTATCCAATCTCTTCTTAAAAACCTCCAGTGATGGAGCACCCACAACCTCTGAAGGGAAGCTGTGCCACTGATTAATTGTATCCTGGCATCTTCCTTGTTCAATTTTTAACCTTAGTTCTATGGACTTGACTACATAGCTCAGAGTTTTCATTAGTACACATTAGCAGGACTTGCCATGGTGAAAGGGAGTCACTTGTATGTTTGATAATCCCTTCAAATCTCAATTTTCCTTTGACAAAGCCCAGAGTACTTCAATACGAAGAAGTTTGAAATAGACCTCCAAACTGAAGGGACAATAACGTTTCAAAAAACTGAATCAGAGATGCTATGTCACTTTGATCTGTATTTTAAAAGGGGTTTCTAGTCATGCCTTATATATACATAAAGAGAGCCAGTTTGGTGTGGTGGCTGAGGAGGTAACCTAGAAATCAGAAGATTGTGTCTGCCTTAGATACAAAAGCCAGTGGTATGACCTTTGACCTTATATCAGTCTCACTCTGTCAGTCAACCCATCTCACAGGGTAATTATTGTGGGGAAAAGAGGTGAAGGAAAGAATATTTGGTATGTTCATCATCTTTATTTTATTTATTTGTTTGTTTGTTTGCTTGTTTGTCAAACATGTACAAGATAGCAGGTATAGGTATAAACATAAACATAGGAAGTAAGTACAGGTAAATTGGGACAGTAAGACAGGGACGACAGGCACACTAGTGCGCTTATGCATGCCCCCTTTACGGACCTCTTAGGAATGGGGTGAGATCCACGGTAGACAGTTTGAGGTTGAAGTTGTGAGGGTTTGAGGCTGTAACAACAGAGTCAGGTAGAACATTCCAGGTGTTGACCACTCTGTTGTTGAAGACGTATGCTTATAAAGTGATAAAGTATTACTTATAAAGTGATAAAGGCCGAGAAATGAAGGAAGGAAGGAAGGAAGGAAGGCAGGAAAAGAAAGAAAGAAAGAACTATTTTTTTCTTAGAATGAAGTCTCAGTATCAAATCAGACTGCTCCACTATCTTGATGAGCTGTAACTCCATGATTTAGTTTCCATCAATTTGTTTAAGACATACAGGTGTCCTGATTTTTTTGAAATGCAATTTTTTTGAGACAAGGCACTTCCTTCAATCAGAACCATTGCAATGATTCTGGTCAAGGTGTTATTGTCGAGCTGAAGCATAGTCCTTCTGCACAGGCTTAATGATGACTAGCTCAAGGCTTCAACCTGCTAACAATGAAGACAAAGTGAGGGAAAGGTGGATTGGCTTTGTGGCAGAGCTTATTATATTAAAATATCTCTGAGGGCTGAATCATCAATTGGTTGTTTTGAAGCTGGTGAGGCAAGGATTCAGAATTACAGATTGCAGTCAATGAATGGTGTCAGAATTTCTTCAATGACAGGAAATGTGACTGCCCAGGCTATTTATCAGGCCAGTTTGATGCCCAGTCACAGTCCCAAACTGTTCAAAACCTCTCACCATCTTCACATATCTGGCTTATCCACACATAAGATATTTGCTATTGCCTTCCATCATGCACTTATAATGGTGTCACTGTTGTCATTGTTATTGTCATTGACTATAATGAACTTATAATGAACTAAGAAAATATACACCCAAAGAACCCTTCTTCGGTACTATTGAAGCACAATTGCTACTCATTCAAAGAGCTGCTCTTTAGGAAACCTAAATGGTCATAATAAACCCATTCATGCTACTGATATCAGACGGAAATTGTCCTTCAACTCTACATATGTTGGATAGAAACTACTGGAAGAATATTATAAAGATGAGCCCTGTTTCCAAAGTTGGGCTGTTTGTTCCTCATTCATCTTGTCATCTTAGCAAGTAACCATAATCCTTCATCATGGAGATTTCACAGGTGATTTAGAACCTGGTTATATTGTCCAATTAAAGTGAGGAATTTCCAGGGTATAGGAGGCTTCAGGTGTGGCACCAAAAATGACAACAGCAACAAGCAATGACAGAAAGAGCAGCACAACTTTGTGGGTGGGATTAAGATGGAAGGTCTTCCCCATTGGACTGGCTTAGTCTTTTAAGATGAGTAATGTGTGAATAAGCAATAGAAGATTGCTGTTGGTGACACATTGAAGACAAAACAGGTTTAATTGCTTTTTTAAATGAATGAATGAACCAAAAGGACAATCACCATCAAGGCTTGGATAGGATATTGATACACACACATGCACAAACACACACACACACACACATAGACAGAGGCATGTACCCACCAAATAAAGATGCATTCATGTGCAATCTTCTTATTTAGCGAAAATTTTAATTCTTGTGACCTCTTAATAGAGTTGGAGGAGACTAAATTAGAAAAGAGGGAGCAAAATAATAAAATATCTGGCTGATATTTTATTTCTTTCAGAAAAGAGGTGCTTCTTAACATATTTAAGCTATTCTCTGGGTATACGTAGTCCTTGACTTACGACCACAAGTGAGCCCAAAATTTCTGTTCTTAAGTAAGACATTTATTAAGTGAGTTTTGCCCCATTTTATGACCTTTCTTGCTGTAGTTAAGTGAATCACTTCAGCTGATAAATTAGTAACCCGGTTGTTAAATGAATCTGGCTTCCCCATTGACTTTGCTTGTCAGGTCACAAAAGGTAGTCACATGACCTTGGGACACAGCCAGCGGTCATAAATATGAACCAGCTGCCAACCATCTCAATTTTGATCACATGATCATGGAGAATGCTGCAAAGGTCATAACTGTGAAAAATGATAAGTCACTTTTTTCAGTGCCGTTGTAACTTTGAACATTCACTAAATGAGCTGTTGTAAGTTGAGGTCTACCTGTACTTATTGTGACTGCAAATGGTGCTTCATGACACTTCAAGATCTGTTGCCAGCTTAGTATCTCATTGAATGGCCATTTTAGATGTGCAATTATCATTGAGTATTTTCTGATGCATAACCCTGTCTCCATGTCCTTGACTGCCAAGCTAGTTCCAATCTAAATTACTACTTCTGGAGAAAGACATGTATATTTTGTCCACCTGGACATTTCTGCAACTGAAGAGGGAATTAATGAGATCATAACTTTTGGAACAATTATTATTTCTGCGGATACTCCAGTATAAACAGAGGGGGGGGGATGGTATCCAGTCTCTCTTGCAGCATCTATTTGTCCTTCTTATCTGATCTACCTTCAAGAATTGATGGAGTTTGTAGCTGTCTTTTCATGTTTTTTAGCAAGAAATGCTGGATTGGCCTGATCCAGGGTTGATGTAAAGACTGAAATGGATTAGACAGGACAGTCCCTGTAGCAGCGATGTATACCAACGGAAGAACTGCTTTGTAAGGAGAAAGAGCTGGGTGTTTGTGAAGGATAAAATCTTTGGAACTGGTGAATGTTTACAACTGTCTCAGCATCCAGTGGTCATCTGGCTTCCAACAAGCATAGTCAATGGAGAAACTGGAAGTAAAATTGAAAGTTGGGGTCACTTAATGACTACATGTAATTTGCTTAATGACAAAAGTGAAAGTGAGGTCTTAAATACATCATGGTCACATGATTCTCACTTAAATAGAGTTGCAGCTTTCAACTATGGACATTAAGCAAAATCTACCTGCATGGTAGATAATCTTGATTAAAGTGTGCAGAAATTCTTAAGGGAAAATAAAGGGCCACAGCATTTGGGAAAGGACAGCTGTGAGAAAGAAAAGCCAAAAAACCCAACTTTGATTCAAAAAGGAGAGAAGGAAAATTGTAGCAAGCTCTCAAAATCCTGTGATTATATTCTTCAACAATGAAGTAACATTCCTGTAATCCTCATGATATCTGTATCCTGATCTGGCCTTTCTTGAATGATTGACAACTAGGAATAAAAATTGGTAGCCTTTCACAGGGCAAAACTCCTAGATAACTCAGAACAAAAGAACAAGAGCTTCTACCCTGTTTCCCTGAAAATAAGACCTCCCCAGATAATAAGCCCAATCAGGCTTTTGTGCGCATGCGCTAAAAGAAGCTATCCCCTGAAAATAAGCCCTCCCCAAAACACAGTAGCAGCGATGAGGTGATCACGCTCACCGCCTCCTGCACCTCAGAAATAATAAGACCTCCCCGAAAATAAGGCCAAGCACTTATTTTGGGGGTCAAAAGAAAATA
>JANHFT010001398.1:159786-172906 GCA_032467955.1 Pseudoxenodon macrops
TCCATCCATCCATCCATCCATCCATCCATCCATCCATCCATCCATCCATCCATCCATCCATCCATCTATCTATCTATTGTCATTGTACATATGTACCCAGTATATCCATACAACGAAATTCGTATAACACCCAGCCTTGGGAAATGGTCAGTCACTTCTAAAAATGTTACTACATAGACCTGTCTAGGCAGTCACTAGGACATAACAATGATTTGAAGGCACAAACAAACAAATTGCTATAATTAGCTAAGAATTATGTTTTTATTCATAATATGTTATGTTGTTTTGTACCATAGTGTAATAGACATAATATTCATTATGTTACATATTATATTATATTATCAATGTATCATTAACTATAATTAGATAATGAGAGCCTGATTGGTCCAGTATAATGGGATGCATACTTCTAGTATGCTCTCAGCTAGTTTGATTGATAACTGAGATTTTATGATTTAGTGTATTATGTCAACCAAGTCAATTATGAACCGCAATTCAACAAACATTGCTTAGTGTGATATATTTTAGAGAGAAGAATGAGCACATCAACAATTTAATTCTGACCTTCCATCAATTTAATTGTCCTCTTATATGAGGAAGGACTTATAAAAGCAAATAGAATAACTTCTTAGCTACAAGGGAAGACTTTAAAATAAGTTGAGCTCAGTTCCTAGTGAGTAACACAGACACCTCCGCACATCCTATTGGCGGGATACAGGACACGGATGGGTTCTGGATATTTTTGCTGCAGGTTCGCTCAGGGTCATGCTGCATGTGCACGCATGAAGCATGTGCGCACACACGCAGCAATCAAAAACTAGCTTCTGCACATGTAGAAGACGGCGGTGCCCACACAGACACCGACGGGACCGGCCCCGTCTCATCATCACCAAGTTACTACCGGTTCAATAGAACTGGATAGAACCAGTAGGAACCCACCTCTAGTACAGGAGTGATTTGTCATTGACCTTTAGGAACATGTGTTTGTCAGTGTATAAGAGTTTATGAATTGGAATAGACATGGAAACAGGTCAGCCAATGGGGATTGTTTGGTGATTCAGCCAATTTGGAGCCTGGCTTAGCTTGACTGTTATGTATAAAAGAGTTGGTTTGTCCTTGCATTATTGCTTCTGTGATTATATTGGTTCTGTACTTCTGGATTCCGAGTTCTGGTTCTGGCTTCTGCTGCAAGGGTATTGTATACATGAGTCATGCTTTATATTACTGTATATAAAGAAGTTTCTTCTATAAATGAATCCTGCTGAATTCTTTACATGTCTGCTGGTTGGATTGTTGCAAACTCTAACCCTGTTTGACTTCTTACTTCAGTCTACAGTTGTGGATATCCCTGATATATTAATCATACCAGATCCTGCTTAATGTTCACGACTGGTTCAGGCCAGAGAGGAACTGTTTAGCTAAGAAATGGGTCTTATAAATGGATTTTCCATTGGTATTGCCAACCGCCTTCATTTTCCCCCCTCTTCCAATATTTGATGTGGATGACATGACATTTTATTCCTAATGTTTAATCAATCCACGGCTTTATAAAGGAAAGGAATCCACACACATACACAGACCCATGTTGTAAATGACAAATTCTGCCATTTCTCAGAGGAGGTATTTATTTGAGTGTATCAGTAATCCCAATTTTACTGGAAACATTGTTCCGATAGAGGCAAACTCTTTTTGTTGGCTTATTTACTGGTATTTTTAACCTTCCTTTATATTTTAACTTTAACAAGCAGCAAATTTTATAGTTGCTGACATTTATATCTACAGGGGTAAAGTCTATAAAATAACTTCTCTGATCTGTATGACTGTAGTCAGATCTTCTTTTCCTATCTGATCCTCCCAAGTGTATGTGAATGAAATTGACTAGGCCGTAGAACTCTTTTTCTTCTTTTCTTTTTTTTAACTAGAAATATTCCATTTATTTTTCCCATTTTATCATTTATAGGAGACAAGATTAGATTTGCAAGTGGAAGCTAAGAATCCGCTGCCTCTCTTGATGTTTCTTGTTTTGGCTTCTAAAAGGAAAGAAAGAAATGTATAGAAGCAAAAGCAAAAATAACGAGAGCTTTTGAACGGAAGCAACCATCGGGGCCAAATGAAACTCACCCTTTATTTTAGGTTTTGGTGGTTTTTTTTACGATGTGGCACTTGCTCTAAAATGTCTGAAATGAAGTACTGCAGTGTAATTTCTGGAGCTTAAGACTTCACCAGTCGGTCAGCCTCACATATTAACAATGCACACAGAGTTTGTTGCGTACAGTTTTGAGAATAATGCCTACATCAGAGAATAATGGCTTTCTGTTCCTGTCGCAAAATGGGAGCGTCTAGCTGGTTAGCCGTTACAGGTAGTCCTTGATTTATGACCACACATTTATGTTGCTAAGTGAGACATCTGTTAAGTGAGTTTTGTCCAATTTTACAACATTCCTTGATGTCGTTGTTAAGTGAACCATTGCAGCTGTTAAGTTAGTAAGCTGGTAGTTAGTGAATCTGGCTTCCCCATTGACTTTGCTTTTCAGAAGGTCCCAAAATTTGATCACATTACCCTGGGACATCTCAACCATCGTAAACATGAACCAGTTGTTGAGCATCTGGATTTTGATCACATGACCATGGGATGCTGCAATAGTTGTAAGTATGAAAATTGGTCATAAGTCACTCTTCTCAGGGCCATTGTAACTTTGAACAGTCTCTAAAAAAAACTGTTGTAAATTGAGGACTGCCCGTGCTCAAGCTTGCTTTTCATCCACTTCACACTGCTTTTTGAAGTTACTTTTAGCCTTCAGTTAGTGTGGCAAGGAGAAATATTTCTTTCTGATAATTTAAGGTTTCAAGTCTAGTGAAAACTTCTTGGATGTTATCATAGATTTATTACTTATTTGCCACCAATCTTGTTTCAAAGCGATTCTGGGCGGCTTACAGTATTAAAATCATTAAAACCATAAAATATGGTTAATAAATAAAATAAATATTTCTAAAATGATATAAACAGAATGACAACCAAAGTTAAAGTTATAGTTAAAAAGATGGAGGGGAGGGACAGGATGCGCAGGGAGGAGGTGGGGTGGCCTCTTAACTCATCAACTTCCTCCAGTGGGATGCTCTCCCATTGGGGCCAGTGGTGGGATTCAGCAGGTTCTGACCAGTTCTGGAGAACCGGTAGCATACATTTTGAGTAGTTTGGAGAACCGTCAAATACTACCTCTGACTGGCCCCATCCCCAACTATTCTCTGCCCCCCGAGTCCCAGTTATTGGCTGGGTCTTCTTTTGTTGCCCTGCACAGGAGAATGGAGCTGGAAAGCAGGTTAGTGGGGTGGGGAAGGAATGGGGATTTTGCAGTATCTTTCCCCCACAAATGGGGAGGGAATGGAGATTTTGCAGTATTGTTCCCCTGCCATGCCCACCAAGCCACACCAAGCCACGGCCACAGAACCAGTAGTAAAAAATGTTGAATCCCACCACTGACTTGAAACCCTTTGTCCATCTCAAATATTTGAAGTTCAGCCTGTGTACTGTGTTAGAGTGGAATGAAATCTGTAAAGATTTAGCTACAACATTTTCTTTATTTAGAATCACTGTGTATAAACAACTCAGCAAATATAAGGTTAAGCACACATTTAAATTAACCCAAACAATGAAGAGCACAAAAGTCTTTCTTTGTCTGCAGAGGGAAATGCTATTCCTGCTTTTGTAGGCAGCCAGCAAAAAAGTTCTCTCCCAAGATTCAGACAATCTAGTAAGCCAGGGCAACAAGATAATAAGAGCAGGTGAAAGGTTAACATTTGTAGCTTGAAACCACAGCTTTCCAATTAACTATGCAAATTAAACCAATATTAGAGTTGCAATATTTGTTTTCCCTTCTACATCTCTTTACAACTGAGCCTTGTATATCTGCACAGCTGCAAGTGATCAGCACTCATAATTATTATATGAACTAATAATCACCATCCCAATAGAAGCAGATTATTTTTTTCCATTGAATGTTGATTCTATTCTTTCAGAGTTTAAGCAAATATTTCATGGGTGATTAAGAAAGAATTTTGTCTTTACAGAGATGTATACATAATTCTGAATCAGATGCATATCAGACACCCTTTTCTTTTTCATTACTCATTAAAAACAAATAAAAATACGGTACTACTTGTATATATTGGCAGTGCAGGCCCCATAATAAAATATGGGTTTGCTAGGATTAAAGAAGCTTTCCAATTTCTGCATGATATATCATTTTTGTTTTTCAAGAGAATGAAAGAGGAAGGAACAGATAAAGTGGTAATTTTTCCCTCCACACCATCAATCTGTTGAATACCTACTTCTCATAGTGCTGTCTAATATGTATATGTATATTTATCCATGTAATACAGTATATGTGATAATACACTGCCCTTATTATCTTTACTCTCCCCTTTTATTGAAATGATGATGATAATGATTCTGTTACTTTGCATATGCACTGAGAGCTACAGCACTGGAGACAAATTGTGTGTCAAACTACCTGGCCAATAAGGCTGTTCTGTTCTGTTCCGTTCCGTTCCGCTCCACTCCGCTCTGCTTCACTCCACTCTAGTGTGTGTGTGTGTGTGTGTGAAGAAGTAGTCCCATTTAAACTCCATTTACTTTTCCTGGCCACTCTCTGCACAGCCCCTGCAGCATTATCCACTTGGTTGTGTGAATGGATACTTGTTCTTATACTCACAATAGCTTTTGCCTCCATTTTTGCCATTTATCACTTAGGTGAGGTTTATTTCTCCCTTTGAACTAGAGAGCTCTTGAGATTAATTCAGTAGCTGATGAAATTTAGAAATATCCCAGTTCCTTGGGGAGTTAACAATAGGGCCTTTTTACATGAATTGTAACAAACGAACATGAAACAGTCAAATGGATTTGAAGAGTTTTCATCTTACTCAACAAACTTACCCTTTCAGTAAGGCTACACTAAAGTGCCAATAATTGTAAGGTACCCATGAACCACATAGGAGTCAGATAATTAAGTGGCTCTTCCGAAAGAGAAACTTTGTGATTCAAAATTTATAGCATTCCCACTAATCACTGACTATATCTTTTGGTGATTTCAGATGTAACTACTACTTCATAATCTGCAGAACATGCAATTTATGAGTGTTTATCATATGGACATTTTTATTTGACTGTGGAACACAATAAAGCTTTAAAGGCTTTAATAAAATAACAGTGAAACTAACTCTTTCCATTGTCATCCTCTAACAACAGAGGGGTCCCTAACACCCCCCTCCCGGTCTGCGGTCCGGTGTTGGGCTGCAGCCTGTTCAGAACTGGACTGCAGAAATGGTGGGCGAGTGTACAGAAGTGTGCGTGTGAGGCTACATTTGTGAAAGCAGTGCACGCAAGCTGGAAAAGTTGGCAGCACTGCTCCAAAGTGTTCTTCACTAAGAATGTCTATATTGGCAACACAGCTAAGTAGTTACATGGTTTTGTGAAAAACTTTTCTTCATCTGTATCTTCTATAGAAATCTTGCTGTGGCAATGTCCTAAAAGAACGTAGCACTTTCTTAATTAAACTTTGTGTGCTTTCATTCATCTTTGGCTGTTAGAAGCAGCCAAACGCTCTAGATTTAGGATGAGCTGAATCAATCAAAGACTTATGTGGGTTCATTTCCCTTTTCCTATTTCATGTAGTTCTTTGTTCATTTATAATGAGATCCACATGTTGTTGTTTTTAATTCCACCTCTTTTTCAGCCGTTTTTTATTCTGTAAAGACCTTCTCACTTGATTTTGCTCTTTTTTTCTTTTAAGAATTGTGTGTATTTTTGTAAACCTTTCATGATTATGTTTCTGAAATGCAAAGCTTAATTTCAGATATTGACCTCAGGCAGAATTATTTGTAAATTCCATGCTGGAATCCATCAAGTGCTGCAAGACATTGCTTTTATATAGTTACACAGAAATACAGTGTAATGGAAGGTTTCATATAATATTTAATATCATGCTATATAGATGATATTATCCAACACTGTATTTTTTCCTCACAACTCCTTTCCTCATTGCTGAAGTCCTCTGTCCTTCAATAACCTGTACAATGTTTCATGATTGCAGGCCCTTGTATTATTGATTACTGTTGAGTGTTTCAGAGGAACTGAATGTCTTCTTAATTCTCCTGGGAAGAGTTATTTAATTATCCTTTTTAAAGAATCTGTTCCTGGATGGGTCTCTGGTAGGGTTTATTGGATTTATCTGAAAAGAAGATGAATTGATATCATTTACTCTGATAGAACCAGTGAAATGCATACTGCATAAATGCATACAAAATTTGATTGGTTGTAGATATTTCTTTCTTTTGTTGACATTTTGACCAGATGTCATCTTAAAAACAATAGGACATGAACTTTAATTTGTTTTTATTAAATCCAGAAAGAAACTGAACCTTCTTTCTTGTGATGCTAGATTAATTTTCAGAACTGGAAGAAAAGGATTGCTTTTATTAATTGTACTTGAACTCCTTTGTGTAATACTGAATGACTCATGTTACTTTTATTCTAACATTTTCAAAACAAAACATTTTTTTCTGGTTCTTAGCAAAAAAAAAGTTATTATGAATAGAGTAGAAAAAAAAGTGGAAGAAGGCTGTGTCAAAATAATTTCTGGACATATTAGTCAGTTGTGAACTTGTGATACCTCATGATTCAAAAGCTGGCCTTAGAAAACATCATAAAGTAATAAAGCACAATCAACTTTAAGAAAGTATGTTGGGGAAAACTGGATTTCCATTTGTCCTTGATTGTTCTTATCTCCACACACTTTAGAAAAATGAAAGAAAGTTGGACCCAAAATTGTGATTAAAATTCATCATGCCATCTATGGGGGATAAAATTATGAAAGGCATGTTGCCCAATATTCTTCTAGAATGACAGAACCACTGGCATCCCCAGAAGGGATCAAGTGTGAAAGTGTCGGTTATGACTGATTAATCTAAGTTTCCTCTTTTTATGTCCATGTGATATGTGTTGAAATGAGGCTGAATATCAATTATTACGTCATTATTATTTTGATATTTTTTACTCTAATTTAGCCCTCACCGCCTAGATCAGGGGTGTCAAACTCACGTCATTACAGCAGCATCACGTGACGTATCCCTCCTTCACTAAACAGATCGTGGGTGTGGCTAGCACATGATGCATCCGGCCCGTGGGCCTGGAGTTTGACACTCCCACCCTAGATGCTTTTGGCCTGGAGGAATGATTGAAAACATGTAGCTTTTATTATTTTTAGTTATTTGTTTAACTAGTTAGCAGAATAACAAATTTGGAAGGGACCTTGGGGGTCTTCTAGTCTACATTTATTTACTTAATTGTAACTGTTGAATATCTGTAACTTTGACGAGAAATTCAAATGTTTAAACATTGTTGATTTATTTTTTCTGATGAATTTGATCTCAAATATAAATCAAGAGGCTTAACAGGCTTCACTGGTTGACTTTTTCATCCCCTTCAATATAACTCATTAGTTAGTAAACTCTGGCAAAGAATGTTCTACATTTTAAATGTTTAAAAATGAAAGAATGGCTATCACTACTGATAACATCCATGAATTTAATATGCAATATTAAAAGAAATATTGCATTCCTAAAAAACTTGTGGTGAAAAACACCAAAAAATGTTTTGGTGGCCATGGCTAATCTGAGAATGAGCCATTAGTCCTGGATTGTTAAAAAAAATCATATGTCTATTTCTGCTCCTTCGTATGATCTTTAATGTGAATTTTTCTGGAGAGCATTGTGTCAAGGCAATGGAAAACTGAAAAGCTCTATTAAAAATGAGAATTGCCATTTTCTTCAGACATTCATATGTTTCTTTTTATTAGACTACTCTTCAGTAAAAATCTGTTTTTCATAATCTCAGCAATCAGGTCTATATTCATGGAGAGGGTGCCAAATCTAGAAATTAATCTATAAATAACAACAGCTCCTCTAAAACCACAGAAGTCAAAAGTAGGGCATTGGCATGGCTTATTTTCCAAAAGGAGGAAATAGATGTCTGGAATTATGGCAGAAAGACATTTCATATTTAAACCTTCAATTGAGTGGACACAATTTATGAATATCCTTGCTGGCTGAAAATCAATCAAACCGAAAATGTAGACGACTGTGGAAGAGAAAAGAAAAGATTCCCCTCGTGGAAAAATTCAACACAAATGGATATTTCCACGAAAAAGAAAGGCTTGTGACCTTTTAGGGAGGATGAGATCAGAAATGAAAAGCAAAACACATAGATTTAAATGATACAATAGACACAAAGTCTTTAACAGTGAATTGTGATGAATTCATGAGATGAATAATAAATTTCTCTTATTTCTCTAAGCAATGTGACTTGCTTAAAATTGCATTTTACCCCCTCTTCCGTTGTGAGGGTGAGGTCATTGTTTTGACCAGTCCATATCTCAAGCCATTAAATGGCAGCAACAACTTAGGAAAATATAGAAAAATACAACTGGAGATACTGAACATATACACTTGAAGCCACCTTAACTCAAGAAAAGCTTGAAGGAGATCGGATTATTGTGAGAATGGGTGAACATCTAAGGAATAACCACTGTAAGGAGTCCCTCCAACCACAGCTTAAGATGACACTCAATTTGGGGATACATCTTGAATGTGAGAATGTAGAAACACCAGTTATTTCTTCTCCATTGAATAACAATGGCCTTGCATGTTCTGATAAGGTCTACAGCATCTTCTATTTTCCAGATATTTTAGGAGTACAACTTCCAAAATTCCTAGACAGCATGAAGTAGTTTCATTCATGGCCTGTTATTTTCAACAAGGCTTGACTTTCAGGAGCATCGATCTTAAAATCAAGTTACAGTTTCATCCAAATCCTCTTTTTATTGCCTACTTTGCACAACTGGGTGTAATGTATCGTCTGGCAATATGAAAGCAATTCCTTGAGAGGCTTGCCTAAGAACTGATTTTGCAATCTCTGGAATGCAACAAAAGCAGATAATTGAACTACTGTGGGACAGAGAGCTCCATTATTGAATAATAAAATTAATTGACTTGATGGATGATGGCTGTGCCATCCTGCCTTATCACTTGATGGTTTTCCAGGCTGTAAATTCAGTCTTGATGGCCTTGATGCTGGAAACGTGTCCTTAATAGCTGTGATGTTTCTTTTCTGCTCACTGAATTTCTGTGCTTAAGAAACCTTGTGGTTGTGCTGAAATAGCTAATGTCAACATAACCAAGAATTCATTTAATGCCACAGGTTTTCATTTTTCTTACTGCAGATTCTGCAGGGCCGCTGAGACTGGCTTGTTTTGATTAACATTTCCCTTACAAAAGCAACAACCAATGACGACGGAAGGAAATCCAGACCTACAAATCCTTCTTCCGTTAGGGGTCACTGTCACGCAACTGCTAGCAAACATACCCAGCTGCCATTAAAGAGTCAAGTACTTCAAAAGCTGGGGAGAAGCTGGGCTCAACTGTTCCCTGTGGATGAGATGTCACTGTTCTGCCCTTGAATAACTTGACAAGCTGAGGCAAGAGCTTTTGACTGGGCTGATTTATTTTTACAGCCCCAATGAAACTTCCTTTACTGCAGAGAGGAAAGAAGGAAGCATTTGAAAATGCTCACAAAGAGAATAGCTGTTTACAGCAATCAGCAGCCTCATGTTTTTTGTCTTATGTAACTTAGCATCCATGACTGGCAAGAGGCCCGAGTCCTGGTACTCCCAGTCCTCCTGAATAATTCATCAGGAGAATGTCGGCTGAATCACTTGCTCTGCAACAAAGCAGTTGCTAAGCTGAAGGATGGGGAGAGGGAATAATGCTAGCTCACTTACCCCAGCTCTCCAGGGAGCTCAGTCACTTACCGAAGATGTGTTAAGCATTCACCAGTAGAGCAAACCTGCTCTGAAGGGAAAGGGGCAAATTATTTCATTGGAGCAATGAATTAAGTGCAAAGTCATGGTTGAAAGATGCTTTAAGGGTGTTTGAAATGATGGTTGCTTCCCCACTCCCTCCCACAACTGAACAGAAATGTCAGACTGTAGAAGATACCTTTGAACAGGGACACCAGTTCTGAGGACCACTTTAGATGTTCTGTCACGATGGATTCTGTGATTAAGCAGAGGAGTCTAGGACTTAGTTCTCAAAAGTTTCTTAGTATTTCTGCAAATCATAGCAGGGATGTAGGAAGATGAGATGGGAAATATTCCAAGATGCCTCCAGAAAGACCAGCTTAGCCCAGTATTCAATTTTCTCTGAGTCATCTTAAGCATCTTAAACTGGGTTTGGTTTTTTTTTTGCCCTCCTCAGCCCCTTTTTTCTTTTTGTGATCTGGATTGTCAGCTTATAGGCAGCAAATGTTTTGCTTATAGTGACTCTAAAAACTGTTTGGGCTGAAGAATGGAACAAAACCTTCACCAGTTACTAGAATCCCTTCAATGCAAAATCTGGAGTACCCCTTTCAATGTTTTCTTTAACTAAATTATCAGAGGTGGCTGGGGATAGAACATATAATCATGAAATCCCTTCAGAGGTCTTCCAGTCTAACCCCCTGCATATACCATCTGGTCAAATGGTTGTCCAGTCTATTTTTTGGACCTCAGGGGTGGCTTCACCAAGGACACACCCAGGCCCCCAGTCAAGAGGGTAACCGTGTTTCCATGGCCATGGCTTTTTGGCTGGTAAGGGCAATGGAGGGAAAGCATGAAGCAGCTTTCTTCTCACCGCCCCATGCCCTGCCCCAATTGCAACCCCCAAATTGCACCCCACTGCGAGAGGCGCATCTTACCGGAGATTGCCAGCTCCACCGTGTGTCTCAGCCATTGCATGCAGGGGCTTGCCAAAGGAAAGAAAAACTTCTTGTGGGTGCAAGGCAATTAAGAACTGCACACAACAGCTGAGACATGCGGTAAAGCTGGCAATCTCCAGTAAGATGCATGTCTTGCGACCTCCCTGCCCCATGCCCTGCCTCACCTGCCACACCCAAATTGCGCCCCACTGCGTGAGAGGCTCATCTTACCAGAGACTGGTAGCTCCAGATCTTGCTGCTTTTTCAGGGTTTTCTTAAAAAAAAAGCCTCTCCAGACAAGCTTGAAAACTTCCGAGGTTGCTTCAGGAGGGAACAGTCGGGCAACATTCCCCCCTCTCCCTGGGCTCCTTCAGCCTCAGAGCCTGAAGCAACTCCTGGCTCTTGTGCAGTAAAGAAAAATTTCTCATTGTGAATGCAAGGCAATTAACTTCTTGCACTCGCGAGAAGTTTTTCTTTACTGTGCAAGGGCCAGGAGTTGCTCCAAGGCTGCAGGCTCCAAGGCACTGGCCAACTGCCCCCTCCCGAAGCAAGGTTTCAAGCTCGGCTGGAGAGATGGTTTTTCTTTTTTAAAAATCCTGAAAGAGGCGCAAGATCCGGAACAGCATGTCTCACGGCCCTCCCGCCCCATGCCTGCCCCACCTGCCTGTCACCCTCAAATTGATCCTTCCTCCTGTAGCGCGGTCATGGCTCTCAGCCCCAGCACAGCGACTGTGTCTCCCCGAAGGACTGAGGGCGGCTTTGGGAGATGCTGGCCAGTGGGGAGGGGGCAGCTCTCTATGCTTCGGAAGCAACTTCCAGGCTGGACAAAACATTGTCCTCCAAGAGTGCCACCACTCGAGGAAGGCAGTGGGAAGCAGCTGCATGAGAGACCTGGCCTCCCTCAGTCTCCGGCAGTCACATAGCTGGGCTTGCCAGAGGATTAGGCACCCTGAAATGCGCCTGTGTTGCCAGGTCGACAGATCCCGCAAGGTAGCGGAGAAGCAAAAGATGGCAAGAGAGGAAGAAGAGGAATAGAAGGGAAGGAAGTGGTGAAGAAAAGAGAAGAGACAGCGAGGAGGAGAGGAGGGAAGTAGAGCTGAAAGGAGAAAGAGATAAGGAAGTAGAATTTATATATGTTATAAAATAAAATAAAATTGCAAAAATAAACTCCAAGATGGCGACGCCCACGGAGACACCGACAGAACCAGCTCCGTGACGTCATCACGGAGTTACTACCGGTTCTATAGAATCGGATAGAACTGGTAGGAGCGCACCTCTGCCCTACAACAACTACTCACAGGAATTAAAATGTAAATGGATGATAAAATTAAGCATATAATATATGTATAATATATTTATATGATACAAGGTGCATTGAAGGGTTAACATACACACATATGGGGCCCACGGGCATGTGCCCATCAGGCCCATACGTTAAGACAGCCCTGCCCTTAATCCTTCTTTTTGATAGGCTAGACATATCTAGCCCCACCCCCAGTGTGGGATTCAGCCAGTTCGCACCACTTCGGGAGAACCGGTTGTTAACTTTCTGAGCAGTTCGGTGAACTGGTTATTGGAAGAAATCATTAGGGCAGAGAACCGTTTGTTAAATTATTTGAATCCCACCACTGCCCACCCCCATTCATCATATGATTTAGCCTCCAGATCCTTTATCATCTTTGTTGCTTTTCTCTGCACACTAACTGATGATGGGTCTTATGAGATATTAACTGAAAGGTATTGTTAAGTCTTGAATGTAAATATTGAAATAATATCTTTTCTTGGTCTTCTACATCAGCAAAATAACTGATTTAGTTAGAGTTCAACAAACTTAGGAAAAAATTGTTCTTGGGTAGGTTCACTCATTCTACAAACATATGAAATGATAGTTCTGAATGCATGCCAAGTAGTAAGAACAGTTGTGAGTGAATTCTGCAATCAGTGTGGAGAAATATTTTTTTTAAAAATAGCTAAATGTTTTAGAAATGTCACAGTGGCCAGAACTAACACACCATCACTTTATGAGCCCTGGTGTTCTTTAGGATGTGATGATTGTAGTATATAAAATAAAAAAACAACATATTTCATGCCTCACAGTGCTGCACTGTAGGGTTCAGGGTGGATAAAAAGATATTGTTTTAAATAATTAAAAACAAGTGTCCTTTTCAAAGAAAAGGGTGGATGAAAGTGCTTCATGAATGGAATAAAAATAAACATTACATGTTTTCAAGCTGCATTTTATATGTGTATGTGTGCATATAATAATATAATATAATATAATATAATATAATATAATATAATATAATATAATATAATATAATATAATATAATATA
>JANHFT010001398.1:183820-197369 GCA_032467955.1 Pseudoxenodon macrops
TGTACTGACTCACACACAATGCAAAAGCACACAAAATGACACCAGCAACAGATTGAACAGATTGAACAGGTTTAACAGATTTGGAGAGAACCGGTTCTATGACGTCACCATCTGCTTGCAACCTACTCTATAGAACTGGTGCGAACCGGTAGGATTTCACCCCTGCTCTAACCCAATATTTTTTTGCAGATGGGCATGATCTTATTTTAAAGGTATGCTTTTGAGATCTATCCTGAGTCCATGGTGAGAAAAATGTGGGATACATTTTTTTAGATACATCAATGATTCTACACAAACATATTATTAAAGTAAAGCAATTAGTGAATTTACACACTTTCTGTTTTCCATAATTCAGTCTTCCCTAACTTCTAACATTCTCTTCCAGTAACTATGTTGGCTTGGCTTGGCTTTTCTGGGAATTGCAGCCCTATAATCAGGAAAGAGAGCCAGTTTCGCCTAGTGGTTAAGGTATCAGGCCAGAAGTCAGGAGTCTGTGAATTCCAGCCCTGCCTTAGCCATGAAAGCCAGTTGAGTAACCTTGGGCTGATCACTATCAGCCAACTCATCTCACAGGGTTGTTGTTGTGGGGAAAAGAGGAGGAGGAAGGAGTATTGTGTGTGGATTATTATAAAAATAACTTGAGTTATTATATGCATAATAATATACATTAAATATATATTCCATATGTATATGGAATATACATTAAACAGATAAAGTACCAGGCTAATAAAAAAAACCGAACAGCTGCTTAACATAGAGGATCATGGAGGTGGATAGCTGATATTTCCAAAGGGAACTGAAAGTGATAGAACATTGAAGTCACAATTTATGAAAAGCTGATCCTCCATTATATTTTTGAAAGTCTCTTCATGGATTTCTAGATTGCTGTTGCTATTATTGTTTCCTGCTTGGAGGCTGAAAAACATTTCATGTTCTTTGCAAGGCAGGTTTAAATCACTGTCAGATGTTTTCAACAATCAGATTGTACCTGGTCTTAATTATCATGGTTAGACCTAAAGTGCAGCTCAGAATTAGTAGTTCTGTTGATGTAAAAGACATATTAATTTTAATAAACACTTTTTGCTTTGAGTATTTAACTTTCTGAAGACTTTATCCAAGGATAATTTTGAACTCTCCAAGAGCATTTTTTTTAAATGTTTCCATTTTGCAATGGAAAAGACGAAATGAATAATCCCTAATGACTTTGCATAATAAACATTTCTTATTTTGCAGCCCAAGCTAAAATATACACTCTTTCCTCATACAAAATTCTTAGTGTAGAGTTTCTGTTTCTTTAACAATTGAACAATTCTGAACAAAATCAGTGTTCATGCTTTTTATAAAAAACATAAGGCATTCATTATAAATATATTCCAGATAATTATTGCAGGAGATCATGAACTGTTCATAGAAGAAAAAAATTACCTGAGATATCCTGGAAGTAGGAGAACTGAGACATTAATGGCCAGTCTGTACTACTGCTAATCCCTAAGGGGATCTGTTACAGGTGGTTTCTATTTTTGAAATATCAAAATCTGCTGTATGCAATGGAAAATTGCTCTTAACATTTTTTCCACGACACAATTCTTCTTTCATCTGCTGTTCTTGAGGGAGTAAATGGTTGGTTCATTATGACCACCTTGTTTTAAGGAAATAGATGTATTTTAAGATCCCTTTACATTTCATTTTTAGAACACATTCTTTCCAAAAGTTATCATTAATGTGACTAAGCATTAAAATGATTAAAGTTGCTAACATTAAGTGTTAGCATTTGATGCACTTATTTTACATAGAATATATATCTATTACACAAAAATAATGCCTCCCATGATATTTTTAAGTGCCTAATAAAAGCATATAAAAACTTCATCCAAACTTTTGTGCAAGTATCTCTTCTTTTATCTCTTCCTCTTCTTCCTAGTTTTTAAATGCACATATTTTATATCAACTCTTTGTAGCATATTGCCAATATAGTGACAATTTATTGAATTGTTCCATAGTTCACAGCTTCAAGATAATTGTACAGGAAATGGCAGAGCCAAATAAGTAAATCTGATTACATGTAATGAATTAAATGTTCATTTACATCTAAATATAGCTGCAAATATACCTTTCCATTCTGCTATGCATTTTCAGTGTCAGCAAAGTTATGCAAAGCATAGCAAAGTGGTAGGAAATGTTCAGTGAAATAAATTATAGTATGAGATTAAAAAAAGAAAAGTAAAAATATCTTCACATCTCTTTAGAAGATCTCATCAATTCTATCCAACCACTACTTTTTCAATTGTTTCCTTCCTCTCAAGCCCTTCACACTTCCTTTGTGTATTTCTTTTGCAAATTAGTCCTCATTCATTCTCTATGATCCTCCCAGCTTGGCATGCTTCTTTTATACTGAATACTAATTTCTTTTTGTGATTCATTCATTGCTATTCATCCTTGACTCTATCTTTCCTTGTTTTACCACTCATGCTTCTTAATTATCCCATTTCTTCTGCGTTCACCTTGATATTCATTTTTCTCCTGTCAAATAACAAAGTGAGCAGAAACACATTCTTCTGTAGAACAATTTTATCTGTTTTTCAGCATGAATTCCTTCAACAGAGCACTGTAGTACACTTTTCTAGCAGATTGGTGTATCTGAAGTTTCCCGATCCATTTTCCCATCTTTAGTACAATTCTACTGAGATGCACAAATTCATCCATTTGTTCTGTTTTTTTAAACTTTATCCACAAACACCAATTCATGATTCTAGCCTATCATACCCATATGCTAAATTAACAAATAAACAATACGTCTTGTTCATACAATCCTCCCTGAACTGCTAAAGAGCAAAAACCTTTCAATTTTGAAATTGTGAAATAAGAAGAGGAAAAGTAAGACATTTGGGGAGCATCTCTGTATGTGAAGGCACAGCTAGGAAGAAAATATCACTTTCTTATAGCTTGAGGAAGGAGATTAAAAACCCCTGCAAATATAAGGAGATATGAAAGGCATGTCCAAGAACACACAAAGACATTTGCAGTATTGTATGGTTGCTTTATAGCTTGTTTAAAACATGTAATCTCTTTAGATGAGTATAACTTTTTATGTCTGCATAAATTAGTTTTTCCCAAAAACATGTTCAAGTCCCTCTTTAGCCATGAAAGTCAGTCAGGTAACTTTGTGCCAGTCACCCTCTCTCAGACGAACCCACCTCAAGAAGAAGGTGCCTTAAATTAATTGTAAAAATAATAAAGACGGGATACAAAGAAAGAATGAATAAAATATTTCATTTCTGCGCCATGTTTTTTCTTCAAAGCACCTCCATTTCAATATATACCTAAACCAAATATATATAAATTCAGAGGGGTAGGATTTACTGATGTATGTATTATATTGTAGATCAGGGGTGTCAAACCCACGTCATGGCGTCATCATGTGATGTATCATAATTCCCCCCCTTTGCTAAACTGGGCATGGGTATGGCCAGCACGCAATGCATCTGGCCCACAAACCTATTGTAGATAATAAATTGCTGTCAAGAAAGTCTTGTCTTATTTAATAGATTTACATGCCTTTATTTTATACAACTCAAGGTAGCATCTCCAGATTTCTAGTCTAATACTTTAACGACGACATTGCACTGGTTCTCTGAGAACTCTGGTTTTCCTTCTGATTCAATTGTTTTGCAAATTCAGTCACCCAGCCAATAATAATTGCTACGGAATATCAATATTGGTGTAAAATGGAGTATGACAGCATGCTCTAAGGCAGCAGTCCACAACCTTATTGACTCCGCAGACCAGCAGTGATAGTGACAGTGGGGGGTGAGGGGATGTTTTCACACGTGCACCTGCCGCTTGTGCAAATGGAGCTTCACATGCTTGCCTGCTGCTTGCATGGTCCCATTCCCAATGGGCCACAGACCAGAACTCTGGTCAGCAGACTGGAGGATGGGGACTCCTGCTCTAAACAACATAGTTTTCAAAATCATCCAAACTTTCAAAGATATTTAGCATTTATTTCACAAAACGAGATCAAATACTTTATCAATGTCATTCTAAATGAGTCCAAAAGAAGACAAGAAACCAAGAGAATGGCAGGTGTTCCTACTGTGAGATTATTCCTAGTGAGTTGGCAGACAACATTTAATCAATAAAAAGCTGCTATTAATTTAACTACCATTTTCAGCTGTTAATGTATCAGCTGTGGTCTGTTAGTTGAGCTATTGTAAATAATAGATTTCCTTTCAGAATTAAAGACAAAATACTTGACTGAATTTTTTTCTTTCTTCAATCTCTATTTTCTTTAGAACTCGCCTAACTGCTTTGAATTCTATTCATTACTTCAAATATTTAATCCCAATTTTACCTACATAGTTCATAAGTTTAAAACATCATCATTACAAATCCCTTATATGTGCTATGTTTTCTTAATGAATTTAAGTGAAAAATGTTTGATCTTGACTAGATTTTAAACAAATATTGATTGCTTGAGGTAGAAAAGGTACAACAAAGATGGAACATTTGATAGAAAAGGGATAATTCAAGCTTAAAATGTGAAATATTTAACTCATATTTTTATATTCCATATTTTTGAAACATAGAGAAACATAGCCAGCATGATTCACCAAATGCAGATATCTGTACAATTCAAAGATTTAGAACATTTATTTATTTTATTTATTCAATTTCTATAGTTGCCCATCTCACGCAAATGAATCTGGGCTGCAAACAATTCTAAAACTATAAAACAGTTAAATCAATTAAAAATATTAAAACATTAAAAACATCCTCCCCAAAATACATACAGCAAGTTTAGAATGTTTAAACATGTTCCAAATGCATTGGGATAAAAACTAATATAATAAGAACAGAAACAGTTAAATCCATATTTGAATAGTCCTGATATACGGTAATCAATGATTAAGTTATGATGACATTTGTAATTGATCTGAGTATCTCACAAATAATATCATTGCAGACCATCTGCTACCATCCTTTAGCCAAAAGGTGGTCTAGCAGTTAAAGCCTCAAGCTAAAAACCAGGAGACTATGAGTTCTAGTCCTCATGAAAGCCAGCTGGGTGATCTTGGACCAGTCCCTGTCTCTCAGCCCTGCTCGCCTCACAGAATTATTCTGTAGGGAAAATCGGAGGAGGAAAGAGTATTAGAGGTATGTTTGCTAGGTTATTTATAAAATTAATAAAGGTGGGATTTAAAAAAACTTTAAAAAATCTAAATGTAAGAAGAGGTGCAGAGAATGCCTGGTTGTCTTTGGATCAGAACAGGGGTGAGCAATTAATTTCTCCAACGGGCCAATGAGAAACAGGGACTGTTGTGGAGGGCTGTACCAAAGTAACCTGATTTGATATCCTCAAAGTCCATCACCTCAATTCCTCAGGCTGCTCCAGGCAATGGGTAATAGTTGCACAATGGCAGAAAGTTCTCCTGTAGCTGCCAGTGGACAGAAGGAGTGCATGGCAACTGTACAAAGCCCGATGCAACTTGGATTATTCTCCTGCCTCCTATGATGTACTTATTTCAGAGGTGGTATTCAGCAGGTTCTGACCAGTTCTGGAGAACCAGTAAGGGAAATTTTGAGTAGTTCGTAGAACTGGCAAGTACCACCTCTGACTGGCCCCGCCTCCATCTATTCGCTGCCTCTAGAATACCAGCTGATTGGCTGGGTCTTCTTTTGTTGCCCTGCACAGGAGAATGGAGCTGGAAAGCAGGTTAGTTGGTTGGGGAGGGAATGGGGATTTTGCAGTATCCTTTCCCGGCCACTCCCACCAAGCCACGCCCACAGAACTGGGAGTAAAAAATGTTTAAATCCCACCAATGACTTATTTACATTTGATTTCTAATTTCTCACATGGGCTGGATCAGGAAAGCCAAAAGACCGGATGTTATCCAAGGGGCTTATATAGCCCAAGTCTGAATTTGAGAATTGATGGAAAGTTCACATTAGCATTTGTCACTAATTCAAAGATCAAAGACTTTCTGTCTAAGCAACATCATCATCATCATCATCAAAGAAAGATGAGCTGAGGCTCAGTTGGATGAAAATGTTGCATTAGTCTTCATCGTGTTATTCTGATATTCAGAATCCTCTACCTATTTCTCCATTCTTGATCTCACCTGATAGGTTTATACAAATAAAGACAGGATTAGTGGCTAGATTTAGATACATTGCTAAATTCTCATCACACCATTTGGAGGAAGGATTAGTGTAGAATTGTCACTGATAATTAATTATGGGAAGCCACAGAGTTAGGCTTTTTTTTTTTTTTTGTCTTCTGGTCTTTTAAAATTTCTTGAGTTGTAACTTTTTAAAAAAATGTCTTGGTCTAAAACAGAGGTGTCAAACTCATGGTGTCATGGCGTCATGTTAGGTTTCGGGACTTTTCCCCTCTTCACTAAACCGGGCTTGGGCAGGGCTAGCATGTGATGCATCTAGCCTGCAGGTGGGGAGTTTGACAGCCCTTGTCTAAAACAACAAAATAATCTAAAATTATTATATCAGATACAGAAACTGAAGGTGTGCCTGTGATTAAAACAAGGCTAACACCAGTGGGGAACACAGTGGCTCAGTGGCTAAGACCCTGAGCTTGTCGATCAGAAGGTTGGCTGTTCAGCGGTTCAAATCCCTAACGCTGCATAACGGAGTGAGCTCCCATTACTTGTCCCAATTTCTGCCAACCTAGCAGTTTGAAAGCATGTAAAAAATGCAAGTAGAAAAAATAGGGACCACTTTGGTGGGAAGGTAACAGCACTCCATGTACCTTAGGCATTTAGTTATGCTGATCACATGACCACGGAGACTTCTTCGGACTGCACTGGCTCTTGGGCTTAGAAACGGAGATGAGCACCACCCCTATAACTGGAAATGACTATCACGCATGTGCGGGGAGAACCTTTACCTTTAACATCAGTGGAGTCAAATGACATTCAATTGAATGGGTGAACACTATGGAAGGCATGCCTTGAGTCACAAACCCTTTTAAAGCCCTGACGGAGTAGCCTGTTTCTGATTGTTCAGTGTGGATTGGGGGTTAGAGGTGAATGGCAATTTTCTCTGAGAGACAAATTAATTCAAGATAGGCAGCCTCTACAGCTTCTATGGCCTGGGCATATTAATGCCATTATCCATCCCATGTGGGTTCCAAGACCTATAGGTTAAAAAAAATTTTTTTAATTACTCTGAGTTGTGAGTCTTTCAAACTGCCCAGTAAATAAGTTCAGTAGTTGAAAAAGTTGATAAAAAATATATTAGGAAACAGAATTTACCACTCCCGTTTTGAGAACAAGCCAAAGAAATTTATGAAGAACTAATAAATCTATTTTAAAATGTTCTGGTGGTTTAAGGCGTCTAAACAGCTCTAAACTTGACCTTCATTAAATGGCTACTGAAATATGAATACCACGATAGGCTCATTAAGCCAGCTTTTAACTGCCATGCTTTTTATAATACTCATAGGGCAAGTGTTTGAAAATATTAGAAAATGCATTTTGAAAACCCAGAGTTTATGTTTAGGGGAAGTATCTGTGGTTGGTTGAATGTTCATTAAAATGTCTACATAAATGCAGAGGCATTCATCTCAGTTTTACAGTCAATTTAACAGCACTCCTGCAGAAACTTTATATTGTAGAAAAGTGTTTGGTCAACACTTCAGATGACATTTTCACTACTACCAGCAGCACCATCAGTGCCCTGATGTCAATAAATTTTGGATCAACGGTCAGATATACATTACAAAAGTCATTACAGGTAGTCCTCGACTTGCAGCATTCCTTTTAGTGACTGTTCAAAGATACAACAGCACTGAAAAAAGTGACTTGTGACATTTTTCACACTTACCGCTGTTGCAGCTTCTACATGGTCATGTGATCAAAATTCAGACATTTGGCAACTGATTCATATTTATGACGGTTGCTGTGTCCCCGGATCATGTGATTTCCTTTTGAAACCTTCTGACAAGCAAAGTCAGATTCACTTAACGACTGCGTTACTAATTTAACCACTGCAGTGATTCACTTAACCACGGTGGCAAGAAAAATGGGCAAAACTCACTTAACAGATATCTTGCTTAGCAACAGAAAATTTGGGCACAATTATTGACCTAAGTCGAGGACTACCTGTATTATTATGCTGTTCCTACTACAAACTGATAGTGAGAAGAGGGAAAGTGATGCTTTTCTGGAAAAAAGAAATCTCTTCATATTTAGAGTGTACACTTTTAACTTCTCTCACTGGAAGTGTTGCATGGATTTCACTGGAGAGAATGCTGGATTAAGCCGGTTAAAGATTCCAGCGTTCAATTTCATTTGGAAGTGGAAACAAAACAGCAGTAGAACTTCGTGGCCAAAGTCTGTTTCCATGGAGTTCACAGCGTAGCCTCAAGAACAGCCTCCCAGCTTCCAGACTTTTGAGTGTTGCTCTGAAGCATATTGTAAGAAGTTTGCCCATTGCTTTCCAAATTTTTGATTTTACTTTTCCCCTTTATGTGTTTTACGATGTGCAGAAAATGTACTTTAAATGAACAATTTGTTCTTCTGTTCCCAACCATATCCCTGGGCAACATTTAATTTCCCTGCAGAAGTATTGTTATATTAATCTTAAAAAAACAGGTCATGATCCTCACCAGAAATAGTGACTCAAACCTACAGTATGGAAAACATTTCATCAGTATTTCAGTGTTCTTATCTTAAGCAAGTATTAAAGCCATTCCCCAGATTCTGTGCTCTGAAAGCTTTATTGTGGCCATATTTGTTTGAATTGCAAACCATGCGATGTCGAGAGAGCCTTCAAGATCATAACTGAAGCAATTTAAGGTGCTCTTAGGTTATGCTATGAACAAGTATTCATTCTTCCAGCCACACATGCCTGCTCTTATTAAATGCTTCTTTCCAATGTTACGCTGATAGAATGAATGCTATGTAGTGGTCCCTTCACCAATAATATGTGTCTTCCAGTGGTGAAATCCAATTTTTTTTACTACTGGTTCTGTCAGCATGACTTGGTGGGCATGGCAGTGGAAGGATACTGCAAAATCTCCATTCCCACCCTACTCTGGGGCCAGCCTGAGGTGGTATTTGCCAGTTCTCCGAACTACTCAAAATTTCCACTACCACTTCTCTAGAACCTCTCAGAACCTGCTGGATTTCACCCCTGGGGTATTCCAACATTCTTGGAATAGTCAGGAAAAGTCTGTTGTCCCTCCCCGTCTACCCCAGGATAATGCCAACAATCAACAATTGCATATAGTGGATAAGGAACTGGATTAAGATGGGAAGATCCAAATTTATTGCACTGGAGCTCGATTTGACTAATAAATAATCTTATTTACATTTTGTGTTATATTCGTCTTAATTTAAAGGCCAACTCACCTCACAAGGTTGTTGTTGTGAAAATAGAAGGAGGGAGGTGTGTTTGATATGTTTGCCACCTTAAGTTGTTTATAAAAATAATAAAGGCAGAATATAAATAAATAGCATTAAGTTTGACACATTTAGGAATGCGGTCATATTAGTCTAATTAAACTATAGCACTATTTTCTTTTGTTGATAAATGTGTATTTCTATGCTGCAAAGACACAGTCTCAGTGTAAAGAAATGTAGCAAGGTCTAGAAGATTATGTTTGATTAGGTAGCAAACAATACAGAAGGACTGATCACACTAGGAGGAGATTTCAATTCAAGATTAGGTCACATAACCTCCAGAAAATTGTCCTCAGCCACCATTGAGCCAGTGCCAATCTGAAGATGCAAAATTTAATTTTGCAGGCTTTTACTTGATAAAATGCATCAATAAATGGGATTTTTACATTTTAAATGGAGCTGCCTCTAGAAATGGACTAGGCAACTAGAGGATCTCATGTTTTGCTCCAGCTCAAAAGCACATGGCCCTCTGTTGAGGACTTTTGAAGTTTCTAAAAGACTTTAAAGTGGTTGATGCTAGAATCTACCTCTGTCTTTGTCTCTTTATTTAGGTAACAAAATGGAGCAGGTACAAAATTAGAAAAAAGACCACTAAAGAGTTTGAGCCACATTTATGAAAAAGAGATCAAGAAACCATAATCTGGATGAAGTACATCTACATTTTTTTGGGGTGCCTGGTGGATTCTTGAATTCCGAACTCCTGGGAATATGAAAACAAATTGTAGGAGGTAAGAAAGATTATCTTGGAAGAGCGAGGATGTTGGTTGGAGAGGTAAATATTTAAAGTGACAAATGTAAATCAAGTTGTGCAAGACAACTAGTTCAGCAGTTGACAAGACTATAAAAGACCTGACATAAAAGACTCCAGCAGAGTTTCTCTGTTTGAATAGAGAACCCTATGCTCTTGCATTAAGCCAGGTGTATGAAAGCAGGAATGGATATGTGTGGTGAATGTTCTTTTTCAATAAACTTTGTAATGTAAAAAAATTCAGGCCCTCATAATTTGCTGTTGTACAATTTAGTGCTTTAGGGACATAGAGAAAGGAGTGCCACTCTATGGTATGTATTTGTAATCCCATCATAAAATCCTTCAGATGTGCAAAATTAGCTGCTTTGAGATGCCAAGCTATTGTTATTTGTTAACAATTGATCAAAGCAAGTACAAGGAACTTTAGCAGATGCTTGAAGAAGCAACAGAGAGGGAATGCTTGATAAGTGAGGCTATTCAGAACATTGTGTAACATTAGTAGATATCTCTTGCCTAATGGATCTAGCGACAGTTCTTTGCTCAGGCAGCATAAGATGATTGACTAGGGCAAGCAATGGCCTTAAAAAAGCTTTTGAATGCTACTCATTTAAAAGAGACCTGTCTGAAATAATTGCAAATTCACCTGATGAAACTACATCTAAACATTAAGACTTCTGAATCCAGTCCTGTAAAGAGATTATAAATGCAAATGGTTGTTGTACATTGAAAACTACCTGTATTTGGAGTTTGTACTGTGTTACAGGGTTGGGTTCTGGATATTTTTGCTGCCGGTTTGCTCAGGGTCGCGCTGCGTGTGCACACGCGTATGCAGCAATAAAAAATAGCTTCTGAGCATGCGCAGAAGCAAAATCCAAGATGGCTGCGTCCACAAAGACACTGATGGAATGGACTCTGTGACATCATCACCGAGCTACTAACAATTCTAAAGAACTGGTTAGAACTGGTAGGAACCCACCTCTGCTCTGTAATTCAGAGAAGCAACACACTCATACTGTATCTCATGCCTGCTACATTGTCCTTTGAATTATATAATGCATTTTCTTTTATGAAGTCTGAGTTGTGATTTGTAATAAAGTTGGATTGACTGGCATATTGCATTAGGTGAGTTATAAAATGACTTATTTATCCATCATATTGGTTACAATTTGCTTAACATATTAAAACCACATCTCAGACATATTTTTAGCTTTGAAAGATGTGCAGACCTAGCCTTCTGGTTTATCTAGAGCAGTATTTGTCAAACTTGGCAACTTCGAGATGTGTGAACTTCAACTCTAAAAATTTTGGGAGTTGAAGTCCACATACCTTAAGTTGCCAAATTTGACAAACACTGACCTAGAAAATTGAGTTAATTGGCTAAGTGAGATTTCAGTTGACCATGGATAAGCACGTCTTGTAAATAAAACCATTCTTTTTCTTTTTCCAGCAGAGATTAGCCCGAAGGCAGTTAATCTACCTGATCTGTTTGCTGACAGAAGGAGGAGGGGGAAAAAGCTTGATTTGTGCTCAGCTGCATTGGGCAAAGCTAATGAAAAGTAGAAGAATCTCTTTGCTTTTATAAGTCAGCTCACCTCAGTCCAGTCCTACAATCATTTCTATATGAACAAGGGCAGCTGTGTTTGCTGAAAAAATAGGAGAAGGGATATTTTGGCTGTAATCCAGAAAATCACATTCATCATTCTATCCTCGTGTTTTTTCATGAAGACAAAGAACAGCAGGCATGAGCCAGTTTAAGGGATCAGTTTTTAGTTTCAGTGGAAAAAAGGGAAATTTCAGAAGTTTGGAAATTTAGAGCTTTGTTCCACACGGATCAAAAGCAAAAAGGGATCTTAAGATATTCTAGTTTTATAGCTCAAAATAGCATTAGCAAATGCATCTCCTTCAGATTTGTGTTTTTTTAAGAAGCAGGAGGGAAATGTATCCTTTTGGCTCTACTGATTTTCAATTCTTGATAACACTTACTCATCAAACTAAAGACATGAATGAGAAATAATTTTGAGGCTGAAATAAAGAACAACTGTTTCTCTCTCTGCCTTATCTCAGTGAGATCCCAAGTCATTTGCTAGTCAAAATGTATGAAAAACATGCACGTAAAAGTGTTTCCTATTGGACCATCACTTTCATGTCTGGCTCCAAGTAGGTATCAGATTAGAATATTTAATTATTGTGTCTGAATGAATGTTCTCAAAATAGAGGAGAATCTGGATTGAGTTAGTCAATGTCTATAGATCAGGGGATGTGGTGGCTCAGTGGCTAAGATGCTGAGCTTGTAGATCAAAAGGTCAGCTGTTCAGTAGTTTGAATCCCTAGCACTGCGTAACGGAGTGAGCTCCCATTACTTGTCCCAGCTTCTGTCAACCTAGCAGTTTGAAAGCATGTAAAAATGCAAATAGAAAAATAGGGACCACCTTTGGTGGAAAGGTAATGTTCTGTGTGCCTTTGGCATTTAGTCATGCTGGCCACATGACCATGGAGTCAGTGCTGGCTCTTCTGCTTTGAAACGGAGATGAGCACCACCCCCTAGAGTCTGGAATGACTAGCACATATGTGCGAGGGAAACCTTTACCAGGGGTGTCAAACATGCAGCATCACATTGTCGTTATGTGACGTATCGTTATTTCCCCCCCTTTGCTAAAATAGGGTTGGGCATGGCCAGTGTGTGACACATCTGGCCTGTAGGCCGTGAGTTTGATACACCTGCTCTAGATGCATCTTTTCATTCTTAGAATGAAGAAATAATATTTACTTTCAAAGTAATTCTTTCCATCATCCATCTTAGGCTGCTTGCTCACATCTAGATTACAAAATGACTACATCCTATTTATTTCAATGGGACATTTATATCAATGTTGCTCATTAAAAGGCTACATGCCACCCATGGGATGTCAGAGAAAAACACACTCTCTTGGCAATTGTGCACTGGGAGGCTTCAGTATGTAGTTTGTACAGTATCTGCAGTTTGGATCAGTTTGTCCAGTTGCTATGATAGCTATAGGCCTGTGCTGATCACTGAAATGTGTTGGGCAGCTAAACAAAGGCCTCCTTTGAATCACCTCTGTGAAGCAACGATGTGCTACCCCTCTATTGAGTGGAAAGGGAGATTTGTCATACATCAACTCTTCATCAAGCAATATGCTACATCTCCAAGGGGCAAAGCACTTCAAGATAAATCTTCTGTAGTCCCAATAATGCTAGCGATGGCCAGGATAAGTTCATAGAGTCATGCAAGTGTGATGGTCAGTATCGAAATTAGATAAATAAAACAAACAAGCACATAAAGTAAATATTAGACTTCTCATTATTCCTATCACCATCTCCTCCCATTTACGACTGCAGGACTGTAACTTGTTGCTTGTATCCT
>JANHFT010001398.1:199788-213378 GCA_032467955.1 Pseudoxenodon macrops
CATGCACCAAAGACAAATTCACACTTGGCCAATAAAGAATTCTATTCTATTCTATTCTATTCTATTCTATTCTATTCTAACATCAATAAAATTAAAGCTCAGAATTAGATGACTGGGTGAGGGATGCTAGGAAAAACATAATGAGCTTAGTTAGGGGTATACCAGGAAAACTAACAAATGCTCTGTAAAGATGACCAATCTTATCAAAGGAAACCCAGGATAATCAGTTACACTTTGGTTTCTTCTTCTCCAAGAAGAGGTCATACTATATGTTCACTGAGTAAATCAAGCTTGTGATTGTTTAAAGCCCATCAAATAATACATATTTACTTTAAAAGAGCTTAAACTTGCAGGGCAATTTGACTTTGAGAACTTCTGGAGCAATGCCAGACAACTATTATCGCTGCCTTCAGGAAATAGAGTAAGGAGGATCCTGACCAGTTATTCTGACATTGGTACTTTAGAAGATACTAGAGCAGATCATTTGTACTCACCTTATATCTGGAAATTATTAGAAGTCAATTATTAGAATTGTCAAGAACAAGTCTTTCCTAACAAATCTTATCTCATTTTCTGATTAGGTGATTTTCTTGGTAGATTATAAGAATACTGGTAGATTAGAGAACATCCTTTGTTATAGTATGGGATTTCAGCAAACATTTGATTAAGCATCACATGAATATTCTGATAAGGAAAAGAGATAGTTGGAGCTGGTGAAGGAGTTAAGGGGATAAATAAAGGGCTCAAATTATACCCAAAATGTGCTTACAAGCAGTTCTTTATTAAATCCCATATAGAATGGGATATCTATATGAGGGTGTAGGGGATGCATTGATTCCAGAGTGGAAGACATGGAACAAAGGATTTAAGGAAGAAAAGAATTATAGTCAGAAAATTCTGATTAAATACTGTATTTTTCGGAGTATAAGACGCACCTTTCCCCCCCAAAAAAGACAGTGGAAATGTTGGTGCGTCTTATACACTGAATACAGCCATTTTTGGTCTCACGAAGCCCCGCCCCCACATCCCATTTTTGTGACAAATAGGGCAATTTTTGCAAAAAAATGACTCCATTTTGTGAAATTGGGGTGTTTTTTACCTTCCCCCAGCCCCCAGAAGCACTCTGCATGCTCTGTTTTTTGCAAAAATGGGTGAAAAACGGGTCCATTTTTGCAAAAAATGGGGTTGCACAGAGGATTTGGGAGGCCTGCAGAGTGCTCCTTGGGGCTGGGGAAGACATAAACTTTTCCCCCTACTTACCTCTTCAAAATCTTGGTGTGTTTTATACACCGGTGCATCTTATAATCCAAAAAATACGGTACAATATGTGAAGTGGGGGTGGGGTGATAGTCCTAAACAGTAAGTACTGATTAAGAACAACAACAATAAAAACTAATTACCTAGAGAGATGATGAACTCCTTGTCACTAGATATGTGGAAGCATCTTTTGTTAGGCAACCAGGGACATTTTAATATGGATACCTCTAATGGCCTATATATGCATTACTCTGCCTTTAGAGTAAAAAAGACACCAGGGAAGAGCTTCTTTATAGAAGAAAGGGAATATTTAAATTAATTCTTCACATCAGGAATATCAATTTTATTATTAAGCTTAAACACATTGTACCTTCTCATACTTTTTCTTCTATATTCAGTAGGCTAGCAACAGTATCTGCCATAGGATAGGCTTCAAGAGCCAAGAAGATATTTATTTTCATAGCTTGGTGATAAATGTTTGCATTAGTAAAATTGCCATTTCTATAAAGAAAAAATCCTTATGGGTGTCAGTGTTTGTTTTTCTTTGATTCTATAAAATCGCCTCATGTTACAAAGGAGACATATTTTTCTAACTTCACTCTCCCTGAAATTGGAAACTTATTCTCTTTGTTCTGGCATCTTTGCTATAAGAATTGTTTGGTCTTGAAATAGTTGGTGGAAGTAGTAGATAATACTCCTGTCAGTAAAATATAGCAGGACTTGCAGATAGTTTCCAAACCCTTAGTACTAACACAAGGTAAAATCTTCTTTGGGTCAGGATTAATTCCTGGCTACTTCATGGATATAGGCCTGTAATTTTCTTGGCAACTCCATAACACCATGACATTCACCCCAGGAGTGGGCTTCAAATTTTTTAGCAAACTTCCCGGTTGCCGAGTAGGCGTGGCCATGGTGGGTCAGCCTCCTGTATCGCAGCAGGGGAGGGCATTTTTGCGTTCCCTGGGCTCCGGAGGCTTTCCTCGAGCCACTGGGATGGTGAAAACAGCCTACCCAGACTCCAGAGGCCCTCTGGAGTTCTTCCTGAACTTCAGGTAGGCCCGTTTTTCATACTCCCCAAGCCTCCATGCATGCCCTGCACTTACTTGCATCCAAAATGGGCCGCGTGGGGACTCCTGGGAGGGGTGGGGTGGGTAGGGCCATCCAGGAGTGAAATTTGGGGGTTCTCTGAACTGCACAGAATCTTAGCTAGAGGTGCTCCCAAACCCCAGCAGCCTACCCCCGATTCCTTCCCCTCCCCAATTCTGTTTAGTCTGTAATCCTCTGGTTTTTTAGGGGTATCTCAGCTTTTAAGATCAGTCAAGGTTGGTTTGGTGTTGCCATTCATTAGCTGACAGATCCAATGAAATCTACAATAAGATTCTAATTTAAAATAGGTTTTGTTATCCCCAAGTTATGGAATGTTAGTGTAACTATCTGAACATTGACTGTTTTGTCTTGGCTGTTACACTCTCAATATTGAAATGGCTATTCACATCTAAAAGCCTTGAATGCTCTTTTAATGTTTCACTTGCATTCTTAATAGGGTTTGCAACTTGCACGCAGAATTATTTTTAATTATAAGCATAAAGATGAATTAATACATTTACCACAGCATGGTAATTTTCTGCCTAGTTTCTTATACACAGACATTTTCCCTGAAAGAAAGGTTTTTTGCACACAGTCTGGACAATGAAAATCAAGACAGATGACTAGAAAAAAATTAAAATATTGCACATATGGAACTGCTTAAACTGCAATGCTCAATCACACTAACACTATTATTTTAACGAGATGCAAATTTACAAATGGTACAAAAATGGAGAAATTATTCTTTAAATAGCAACAACAAAGGAATACCATTTCTCCAGAAACAGTAACTTGTGTAGCCCTTTGAATGGAAAATGAAGCATTTTCTGAACTGAAAAGGAGAGAGCCACGATGGAGCCAAATGTGCCATTAACTTAATGAAGAAGCAATCTGTTCATTAAAAAAAAAATGTCAGATTGCAAACTTCATTTAATTGCCAGTAGAAAGTTCAAATTGGTTATTCAAAAAAATAAAAATAAAAATATAGATTTTGCCTGAAAGTAACAACAGAGAGTGCAGCAAACAGCTTCTTTCATTACTGAAAGTAATTGCTGGAGCCAGGTTCAGGGACAGGTTCTCCCATTTGGGACTTTGGATGAAATGTTACTGCAGCCATTTTGGTTCAAGACTATGGCTTAGTTTATGACTTAAATGCAGTGAGTAGTTAAACATAAATCTTCCTTTGGAGGTTTCATAAATCCTCCTGGTGACTTCATGGACACAACCCATGCAGTTTTCTTGACAATAGGACAGAAGTAGTTAATTGTGGTCTTCTGGCATTTAAAAAAAAAATCTCAGTTTAGCTAGTATATTCCCTGGAAAATTCCCATCCATATACCAACTAAGTACAATCTACTTAGATTCCAAATTTAGCAAAGGTTCTTTAAATTTTACCACCTTCTAAACTATGATTAGTGGCATATGTCCATTCATATCTGGTATTTCCTGCACATATTCTAGCACAGGGGTGTCAAACTCAAGGCCCAGGGACCGGATATGGCCCACGGGGTGCTTAGATCTGACCCGCGAGGTCACCCTGGAAACAGAGAAGGACTGGCATGTGGTGCCTATGCCAGAGAGAACAGAGCTTGTGAGGGCCACAGGCGGTCCCCCTGAGCTCTCTTTTCGTTGGCAGAGGGTTGCAGGAGGCCATTGCAGCTGAAAATGGAGCTCGCAAGGGCTGCAGGTGGCACTCCCATGCTCCATTTTCACTGGCAGAGGGTTGCAGGAGGCAGTCACAGGCTTGGACCGCCACAGGTGCCCCCCCAACAAGAGTGATGTTGGACTGGCCACTCCCCCAAGGTGAAACACAACCCTAATGTGGCCTTCAATGAAATCCATTTTGACACCCCTGTTCTAGCAGCTCAGCCTGACCAAACCTGTAGCTAGTTTGTAGAACTCAAGAAAGAAGATTTTTGCCTGATTCTGGCTCTTTGTTTGTATTCATAAGAGCTGCTTATATTTTGCTTAAGATGGTTGACAATAGTAAAACAAACAAAATGTAAACTCACAAAGCTCACCAACCATGAACAATACATAAGCATTAAAGCCACCAAGAATTAAAAGTCCATTAAAACAGGTGCCCATCTTCACCATTTCTGTCCAGATACTCATCTAAGAAAAATAACTAATTTGGATTTCTAAAAGTCTAATCCAGCACTTCAGTGGATAAAGGATTCCACCATTTCTGGGCAACCTAGAAAAGATTGCTCTTAATTCTCAGCGAATCAGGCCTTTCAACATCCTTTTTCTCAAAGGAGGTTGAGTAAAATCACTTTGAAGGAAACCACTTCAGAGTTATTTATGAACCAACCATAAAGCTCTATACAGAGGAGGTTAAAACTAGCACTTTAGACTTTGAACCCTTTTGTGACCCCTGAACCAACCATAGCACTAGTGGTATGCTGTTAAAGAAGCTCATACTTGTTAGCATTTATTATTATGGTTGGTTGTAGTCAGCCATATGTTTAGACCGGATTTGGTACTTTTGTCCACCCATCAAATCCTTCTCAAGGACCTGGAATAGGTAGATGTTGTTGAATAATATTAAAGGTTTTGTTGCAGAATGTAAACTGTCCCAAGTAAAGCTGCCTTTTACAATTAGCTGATGGTGATTTTGTCAATGCCGATGATGTCCAAATGGTGCTTTGGATGTTTTGAAATTGCACCCAAGGCACCTATTACTATTACTTTGCTTTCTTTTGTCACAGTCTTTCTATTTCTATTTTATTTCTATTTCTCTATTTTTCTCTTCTCTTCTCTTCTCTTCTCCTCTCCTCTCCTCTCCTCTCCTCTCCTCTCCTCTCCTCTCCTCTTCTCTATTGTTATATTTGTTATTACCATTAGGTCAACATTGACTTCTGGTGACTGTCTGGAGAGGGTTTTGCAGTTTTCTTGGCAAGATTTCAGAAGTGGTTGTCCTGTTTTTTGGTCCAAGAGAGAGTGAGTGGCCCAAGGCCACCCAGTTGGCTTGTTCTTAAAGCAGGATCAGAATTCCTGGTTTCCTGGTTTATAGTTTAATGCCTTAATTATTAAACCAAACAGGGTTGTATGGATATTATCTGTTTGAATGTATTAACTGCCCAACTCCAATAGATTTTGAGTGGCATTGTAGTCAGGCTGCTGCTTTTGGGACCAATTATAGTTTCTGAATAATCTGGGTAGATTCAAGTAGAGTCATGCGATGAGGGCATAAGAGACAATTGCCAGAAATGAGTGCAACTGCTGTAGCCGCTGAAACTGGCCAATAGCTCTCCCAACCACAGGTTCCACCTGATGCTTGGGCAGAAACCACGAGTCTCAGAGGGCCTCCCAAGAATGCAGTTTGGAATCTTGGCTTGAAATCTAAGGGCACTATAAACTTTTATGTTTGTTTATTTTTGTTCGAGGGTGATTTTAATCTTCTGGTTTGGTTCACAAAAAGTGGTTTTTCTGTGTGTGATTAATGTGTTGGTTACAGGGTGGGGATTAGGCTTTGTGTTAATTGATACTTTTAATCTGGATTGTCTTGTTCAATTTTATGTTTTTGATTGTTTTGATTTTATATTAAATTAACTTTTATATTAAAATATATGCAGAGTCCAATGGAGCAGGCGGCTATATAAAATCTAACAAATAATAGTAGTTATAACAACACAATTTTCATGACAATTCAGTTTGCAGTTATTGTTTAAATGTAGTTAAATGCCTAAAGTGACTAAATTCTCTAATATACATTTACATGTTGAATTTCAACAAGACAGTGTTCGATATATAAAATAAAAAAGTAGCTAAAATGCTTTCAAAATAATTCAAAAATATTTCCAAATGGACTGCCCCCACACCTAAAACTTAGCTAATGAAAAGCCAGTGCTACATTTGAAAACAGTTACAGATGCTAAAAAATTGTGTCACAAGCAAAAGTCCACCTTGCAACTAGCAGCTGTGCATTTCTCTTGGGAGAAAGTGTTAGAAAGTTTCTAGACTGATTCCCTTGATGTCTGCAGCTGAAGATAAATTTTCTCTCTCTCTAATGTGTACCTATTATACAACTGATAAAGTTGCACTGCACTGTAACCTCAGTGGCTTAAGCACGCATGCTGGATTATAGCCTTAAAAAACAAGTTGGAAGGCACAGCAATTATGTAAATGTTGGCTTCTTTCTCAGTTCTAATTGGGCACAATATTTTAGAGAGTATTATTAAGTCACAATTAAGCAGGGTTCAGTTGTGTGGCTAAATCACATGGGAACTAAAATATTAAGGCAATGAATGCCAGATAGTCATTGGAAGAATCTAATGTGTTGATGGACACTATTTTTGTCCCTTAAAGAATCTCCTCAAATGGATGGACTAATGTTACATAATGAAATACATTGTTTGCCTAAGGTTGAGTGTTTGAGTAACTTATGGAATGATGTTCTAGACACAGACAATGTTACATTAGGAAAATGATAGTTTGCCTTAAGTTATGATTGAGCTTTTTATCAGGGGTTTGTCAACCATTGTTTATTATCTCTTGCTAGATGCAAACCAGGTGACAATAGGTTAATATAAACCATGGTTTAACTATAGTAATTTTGCCACTTTCTTTGAGAGATTCAAGAAAACAACCCGTCTTCAGACTGCTAGAGTTAACTATTGCATAAAATACAGCAACAGCCACATCTTAAATGGTATCCTGGTTATAGCAGGATACTATAATTAAGTGAAGCTTGTCTGACCTGTTCCTCATTAAGCCAAGATTTGCTCATTTGAGCACAGCTAATGGCTTGACTTGCTTACAGGATTAAGCATGGCATAATTACACTGAGAACATGTGGAATTTTAATAATTTAGGCCATTTACATGCTATGCTTGCCCCCAGTTAACTAAGCTTATATACAACCTGACTTTCTGGTTTTCATGACACACTGGCTAATAAACTAATCTCACAGGATGAGTTTGCTCAACATAAAATGTGGATGGGTAGTTTATGCTTAATGTGTTAATGAAAATAATATTGCTTTCACTTCAGTTTGAAATAGAATAAATTAAAAGGATGCGATGAAAAAACCTACCTAAACATGGGTGTATATAATCTCTCTTCAGCAATTTCAAAGCCTTTTCAAGTATCTAAACAGTTTGCAAATATCAATAATTGCTCTGTGGAGTCCTTGATGCTGCCCTAATTTGGTTGTTCATTTGTAACATCAGTACAATACAATACTAATGATGTTGCCTAGTCAGGCAATGAAATGTTTGCAAGCAAATGACCAAGCTTAGACATAACCAAGGATTCCATAATTTAACCCTGAGCTAGAGATACTCTCTGGTATTGAAACTAATCATTGCAGTTAAACCCAACCTGAAATCTATCCAAGTCTTCTTCCATACTAAGTCTGTCTGGACAAGTTTTGACAGTGAATGATAGGCTTCAGTATCTTAGTTTAAATAACCTAAACAACCAGATGCTTCTCAAAAATAGCATTGATAAACCTAAAAGTCTCTGATGGACCAGTCTGTCCCTCGTCTTACTGATAGAGCTGCGGAGAAGCATATATTTACGTTGATTCACATAAATCAATAGATTATGTGAATCTGTTGATGCCGTTCACACATCTTTATTCGTTGAAAGAACCCCATTCCATTTGTCTGCACAGGTGGTCCTTGTCATATGAATGTACAGTGTGATTTTCAAGATGTGACAGGCGTTCTTGCACTAGGAAAATGGCTGTTCTAAGATGAGGAAAGAAGCTATCCAGATTCCCCAAGCATTTGTATTTTAAAACATACACATGTACTTTGAGGTGTATTTCTGTTTCAAAACTCACTATTATTTAAGCTGGAAGACAAGTCATTTTGATTGGCTTTTAAGTGCAAAGGGGGGGGAAGAGTTTAAAAAAAAAGCATCTCTAGCATATCCCTTGTACTGTCAGTGGGGAAGAATGCCATCCAGAGATCATTCAAAACTACTAACAGTGAACAGAACGCCTGTTTATTTTTCATATTGTTATCTGATTGTCCAGAAATGTGTTTCAGTTTTGGAGAGGTGGAGAAGAAGATGTTATGAGCAAAGAGACACATTAATGACTCCAGCAACAACAGAAAAGAATTTTCCATGACTGAAATTGATAAAACAAACCAAAGGATTGGTATAATTCTCCGTAGAATGAGTGGATAATCCAAACAGATGCCCTGAGTCCTTTACTTGTTCCTCAACTTTGGACTGGAAGCAGTGTTTGCAGTGCCTTTTCTGTTTAGGAGCACCCTTCTGTATCTTAACTGGATACCTTGCTAAAATGTCCTATGTTCTCTTCACTGTTTTCCCATTGAATGGGATTCATCAGAATACAGTTAAATTAGAGCAACAGGGATGAAGGTCTTAATTATTCAGTAAATTCCTTCGATTCACTCTCCATGATCCCACTGCCATTTACATGTTATACTTTCTAGTGTAGATGTGCTGGCACAGTGGTTAGAATGCAGTATTGCAGGCTAATTCTGCCTGCTGTCAGCAGTTCAATCCTGACTGGCTCATCATTGACTCAGCCTTCTATCCTTCTGAGGTCAGCAAAATGAGGAACAAGATTGTTGGGGACAATATGCTGACTCTGTAAACTGTTCAGAGAGGGCTGTAAAGCACTTCTGAAGCACTATATAAGTCTAAGTGCTATTGCTAGTGTAAACTTAAGCTTTTTCTGGTTTCAACCCCATTAGTAAGCTATTGCTTCTTTCTGTCCAAGCCTATTCTCTTTCCCAAAACTGATTGCAACAAGAACAAACAATAATAACAAAACACTTCTCCATTAGTTTTCTTTCTAATATCTTGTTTTTAGTAATGTAGGTTCATGGTTTGCTTATAAGGACTTCACATTTTATTCATGCTATTTTAATCCCACTGCAAGTTTGTAGTGCCAGTGCCACATCTTGTGATTTTTATTTTTACTTTGCTTTCTAATCTAATACTATTATGGCTCTGGGATTTCCTAATGATTTTCATTAAGTACTGTAGTTCTGTCGCTGTTAGTTTAGGAGGATTAATCTACAGTTGCTAGATGATCCCAACTGCTTATTGACTCAATTTGATTACCAGCTTGGTTAAAAGATACTTCCTGCATCAAATCACCAATGTTTAGCCTCATATCAACACTTATGGCTCAGCATGTGCTTGTAAACATTTTTTTTAAGGGACAGCTGCCACAATGGAACTTCCCACATACTTCAACAACCTTAAACTGAAGGAAAGAAGGCACATGAGTGTGTCTTGCAACACGCTCTGCATGGGGCTGCCCTTGAAGAACATCTGGAAGCTCTAGTTGGTGCAAAATGCAGTGGTCCACATGGTTTCGTGCAAACCTCGGTGTGCACATGTATCACCTCTCCTGTGGGAGCTGCATTGGTTGCCATTTTCCTTTCAGGTGCAATTCAAGGTGCTGGTTGTCACCTTTAAAGCCCTTTATGGCTTGGGACCAGGTTAGCTGATGGACCATCTCTTGCAGGTCACATCTACCTGACCCACCAGAGCGGGAAGGCAAGGAATGTTGCAGGTCCCATCCCCTAGGGAGATACACCTGGTGGGACCCAGGTGTATCTCCCTAGGGGAGTGGTGGTTCCCTCTCTCTGGTACATCATTTCCCCAGAGATCAGAATGACCCCCACTCTAACACACTTCCAGAAGGCGCTGAAGACCTGGTTTTGCCAGCAGGCCTGAGGAACACAGAGCGGGATGGAATCCATGAAATAACTTGTGTGATGTGTTGTCACTGGGGTGGGGGATGGGGATTATTTTATTATATGATTCTCTCTTATTAGTTTTATTGTTTTTATATGAGGTTTTATATTCTTGTAAGCTGTCTTGAGTCACCATGTGCAAATAGGCAGCAATATAAATGTCCAAATAAATAAATAAAATGGGGGCATTGGAAGCTGATGAGTAAGAATGAGGTTGGAGATTTTTAGAAGCGAATAGAGGTAAGTGGAATAAAATGTTGTTGTTTTTTTAAATGACTTTGGAGGAACCCAGAGCTGAAGGAGATGGAAATGCTGTCATGAATACTGAAAACACATGTGCTAAGAAATAGCTTTGCTTTGCTTGTTCAATAATGAGCAAACCACATTGTCACAAAAGAGTTTATTCCCAGAGATCATTGATTTTTCAGTGCATACTTTCCTGCCACATTTGGGCATTATGGTTCATATCAGCCTGAATATGGAAGGCTTGGACTCATGCTTAATGTTCACTCAGTCTCATAAGTTACACTTCTTAAAGGAACATACTCATTTTTTCCCAACAGCTTAAAAAGCAAAATGAGAAGAAATACCAAGAAATACCTATTCATAATATCCTCATTTCACTATTTTATTTGAATTTTTCTACTCCAGAGGGCTAGAAAATATCTATAAATAAATATCAAGTGTTTCAGAAAAAGAGGAGTGTCAATTGAGATTTTCCTGGCATTTTGTTTGCTATTGGTGCATGACATCCTGAGTTTGTTGGCTTCAAGACATTTTCTAAGGATAATCTATCCAGTCTACAAAAAAGCTGGTAAACCAGTAGAAGACAGCAAAGGTTGTTTGGCTATTTGCTGGTCAGCTGTATTGGTTGTCATCTGATTTGATTTTGGATTCTGTCAGCCAATCAGTTTTCTGACCATATGGATTTGGTTTTCTTGTTGATTATATTCCATAGGTTGTAAATTGGGCAATTCAGTGAAACAGATATTCTTACATTTTCTGTTACTTCTGGAGTTTAATTTTGAGATATTGAAGAAATCATCTTGAATGCATTGTTGCGTGATATTTTTCCTGTTGATTTTAATAATACAGTTGATGCATCAGTAGATGGTGCTGTTTGTTTCTCTATTAAAAGTAACTCTAACTTTGTAATAAATAATTGACCAAAGCCTCAGAAACATCCCCCTGTAAAGTAGCAAGATTTCTAGTAAGAGGACATTAGAAAGCAAATGCAGGATATTTGTTTGTTTGATTGTTTATTTGATCCTCATAAAGTAGAGATGTTTGAGGAGTCCTTGGTGCCCTCAGAGATTGGTAGTTGTTTCTTGCAGATCTTTCATTACTCAAACTAATCACATCATCAGTGCTCAATGTGCTAGTTTGAGCAAACATCTGTAAAAATACAACCAGGCTCAGAGAGCACCAAGGGCTCTTCATTTGAACCCTGGGCTACAAATATTCTCCATCAGGAAAACAGTTTAATAATACAATTCTGGCTTCTGATGATCTTTTAATAAATTGAACATAGTAAATAGTACACTATTGACATTTATGTAAGATAATATGAAGACACAGGTATTTCTTTATGGGGTGGAGGTGAACTGTTGGAAGGAGAACACATCTGATTTTACTGTTAAACTTATATTTTGGAAGTGAATAAATTTTGCTAGGACTGAGTTGAAGCACATTGTGTCTCATTGAAACTCACACAGCCTCCACTGAGCACTGAGAAAGACTTCCATGGCATCAATCAGACGACCTGGGATGGAGATAGAAAGCTGGGTAACACCTCACCCCAAACTAAAAGATCCCAGTGGCTTTATGTAGATGTTAAACAAGGGAGGAGAAAGGACTGAGCCCTGCAGCACCTCACTAAGTAGTAGGGGACATGGATGAGATTTCTCCCTCCATTAACCCTGATTGGAAATGACCCTGAAAGAAGGAAGAGAATCAAATTCACAGATAGAGGGATAGCATCAGGCAGAGATGGGTTCCTACTGGTTCAGACCGGTTCAGACTGGTTCTATAGAATAGGTAGTAAGGCACTGGTGACATCACGGAGCTGGTTTTGGTCCGTGGACACCGCCATCTTTTTTTTTTTTGAAAAATATTTTCCACTTTTTTTTCTTCTGCGCATGCGCAGAAGTTACATTTCTGGCACTGCGCATGCATTGCCATCTTGTTTTCGGCCTTTGTTTTTCTTTGGAATTTTTTGGATTTTTTTCTACTGCGCATACCCATGAAGTGCAGGAGGCAGCAAACCGGTGCGAGGTAAGTTAGAACCCACCCCTGGCATCACACAGCTTGCACAGTAGTCAAAAATTAACTTCTGTGCATGCACAGAAGCAAAATTCAAAATGGCAGCGCCTATGGAGATACCGAAGTAACTGGCTCCGTCACATCATCGCCGAGTTACTAACGGTTCTATAGAACTGGATAGAACCGGTAGGAACACACCTCTGGCTAGCATGATTGATGAGATTGAAAACCATTCAAAGATCAAGAAGAGCAAGGGTAGATGCTCCATCCACCTTTCAGTGCCATCAAAGGTCATTGCAATCAATGCTATTTCTGACATGGGACTGAAAGGGGACAGATAATCTGCTTCTTCCAGAGTCCTCTGCAGCTGCAGCACAACTTCCTTTTTAAATAACCTTATGTGTTACTTAAGGTACACTGTGTCTCCTCAGTGGTGTCTATCTGTTCTATTAGATCTGGCACAGGGGTGGGTTCTACTTACCTTTCCTACCAGTTCTGGTCATGACCCATCACATCCAGGTATTGCCTCAAAAATAACCCTCTGCGCATGCACAGGAGGCTTTGTGCATGCGCAGAGGATTATTTTCGAAGCAATTTCCACTGGGAGGACTGATTTCCTGCCGGAGAACTGGCTCAGGGGTGTGGCCAGCTGGCTGTCTCTGCCGGTTCGGTGAGTGGAGGCAAATCGCCACTAATGGTTCTATAGAACCGAACAGAACTGGCAGCAACCCACCTCTGATCTGGGAGGAGAGGCATCCTGAGGGTCCCATCTGTGAGAGAGCATCACCTGCCAGGACCTAGAAGGAGGTCCTTTTCTGCTTTGGCACCTGCCTTCTGGAACATCATCCCTCCCAGAAATGAGACATGCTCCAATCTTGCTGACCTTTTGCAAGGCACTAAAACCTGCCTTTACCATTAAGCCTGGGGTACTGATAGTATGGGATTGTTTTTAAGAGTTTATGAGTGTTCTCAGCTGCTATCGCTACGCTAGTTCTATTGTTTTTAAATTTGGTTGTTTTCCTAGCTTTTCCCACGTTTTCATTGTTAGACTCCTCCTGTTACATATATGAGATGTGTGGCCTATAAATTCATTAAATACCATATTTTTCAGAGTATAAGATGCACCTGAGTATAAGACGCACCTTAGTTTTGGGGAGGAAAATAGGGGGGGAATCTGCCTACCAGGTATTCATCTGGCTAGCATCCTTAGTCTGGTAAGCTTCAGCACATTATTTTATCCCCTGATTAGGACTGGAAAAAAAGCTTCTACAGCACAGCTGATAGAGAGAAGCAA
>JANHFT010001399.1:49573-61426 GCA_032467955.1 Pseudoxenodon macrops
ATCCTCTTTTTCTTTTGCCCTCAAATCATTCCCAGCATTAGGCTCTTCTCCAGTGAGTTCTTTCTTCTCATTAGGTGCCAAAGTATTTGAGTTTCATCTTCAGGATCTGGCCTTCTAAAGAGCAGTCCGGGTTGATCTCCTCTAGGACTGACCGGTTTGATTGCTTTGCCGTCCAAGAGGCTCGCAGGAGTCTTCTTCAGCACCATAGTTCAAAGGCCTCAATTCTTTGGCGCTCAGTCTTTCTTATGGTGCAACTTTCACAGCCATACATTGCAACTGGGAAAACTAAAGCCTTGACTATACACACTTTTGTTGGCAGGGTGATGTCTCTGTTTTTTAGTATGCTGTCTAGATTTGCCATTATTTTATTATTACAATAATATTTATTTGGTAATCGTAATGTATATGCTGTAAGCCACTTAAAGACCTTACAAGATTCAAACATTTGTAATAAATTAATATTCAGCAAACCAAGACTAATAAATAAAAGCTTAAGAAGGATGTGAAGACAGCCATAGTCAACCCTGTGCATAAGTTTTATATAATTGAAAATTGCTTGGCCATAATAGCCAGCATGGATATGTATGAAGGGAAAGCCAGAAATGAGCATATTTGGAACATGTTCTGTTGTGAAAAGTACTTTGTATGATAAAAATTTACCAAAGCTAATTTATTAGACAACTCTTAATAAAAAATTTAAGAAATAAAGAAAATCTTATAGAATGTTTGATAGTTTATATTTGACTGAGTTGGGTGCTTTTTCTTTCCTCAAATTCATCTCTCCCCACACCTATCTTTTGTTATACAAATGGACTCAGATGCTCAAGCAAATAATATTTACCAATCTTCAAATCAGAGGACATTTTGAATATAACAATTGAATGGAATTGAATATCAATTGCTTATATGCTGATTATTTATCCCATTGATAATTACACATATTCTACATTGAATCCTGAGGTTATGCTACTGTTTAAGAAATGTATAGTGCTACATACTGAGAGCCAGTTTGGTGTAGCTGGGCTCGAAAGCAGGAGACAGTGAATTCTAGTCCACCTTTAGGAATTAAACCAGCTGGGAGACTTTAGTTGAACTGAACACTTTTGTAATATGAGCAGTATAAAATAATATGGGTCAGCGTTTCAGAGACTCCCTCTCCTTTATTTCTTTTTCTTTTTAACTAATTAACAATTGTACAGTAGTAATATTTATTTATCTATCAAATTTTGAAACCAGCCATCTCTGGTTGGTTTCCAGGGACTCTGGACATATACGGTAAAATATTAAAACACAAAAACAACATATAAAATTTAAAAAGAGGCAAGGATGATTAAAATTCAGTGTTAAAAATTAGTTAAAAGGTTGAGTTTCCTGAATCAGAAGATGGGCGGCAAATACATTTGAAAATAAATAAATAAATAATGAAAAATTAATTTTTTGGGATATATCCATTGAATCCAAAATATCCAACTAACAAAATTAGGGAGACCTAATATAATTCTTAAAATGCCTAAATATATTCTTCATAAAATTCAAATTCAAATTAGAAATCACATTTTAGTAAATTAAAACATATTCTCATAAATGTCTGCTATCAGAACAAAATATCAGGCCCACGAATTGTCATTACAATTGACACTTATTTTGAATAAGTGTCAATTTTGAATTCATTTAACAGAAAGTAAAAAACTTTATTCCTGAAGGAAATATATGTGCATTGAGCTAATAAGAATCTATCTCTCTTGGAATAAATCATTAATCCATAAATCTTGGTACAGATTTCCATTTATATAGGACAGTATAAAAAATAATTTTGAGTCACAGAAACAACTGAAGCAAAATCTTTAGCATTTGTAAATACAGTATTTAACTAAATACTTTAGTTTCATTATTGCTATCTATATAAGGGACATGTCCAAAAACTAAGAGCTATAGAATAAAGTCCAGAAACTGATAAAATTAGAATAAAACAAAAGAAGTAACTGTTTCAGGTAATAACTTCTTTGATATTTCCAATTTACAAGTATAAATGCTTAAAACTGTAGCCTCTGCTTAATGCAAGCAAGGTTTCAATTTAAAGCTGGCATATGCCATTTCTCAAATTTAAAAGACAAATAACTGCAGCTCTGTCTGAAATTCAAACTGCTTGATAGAGCATATTAAGTGCAAAACATGGAGGTGCCCATGTTAAAACTGCAATGTGAATTACTTACTGAAATCGAATATATTTGTTAGAATGATAAACAACTGGAAAATCAATCATTTTGCTGCATGGTCAGAATTCACTTATTATTGTGCAGTACAGACTTCTTCTACTTGCACCTTCCAAATGCACTGGTCAAAAACTCCTCAAAACAAGCAAATTTTCTTGGATACAATGGAGTTAATTTCAAAGCATCTGAAAGCAGCTAATTTAGGAAAATGAGTATAGGAAAGGGTTTGTCAGCTAGCACCCTGTCACGTTACCCATTCCTTTATGACTTTATATTCCTGTATATCTGCAGTAATCTCATTACATGTTGCCTCATCATTATTGGCCAATTCTTGTCTTGAATACATCTGTTTTCAGAATGGAAGAGTGAGAGGAATTATTTAATCTAGAGTGGTAAATAGATCAGTCTTCCTGCTCCCCATTGATACCACTAACATTTGGTTTAAACTGTTAATTGCATCAGGCTAATTTTTGCTTATTTTTAAATGCATCAGATTAGATTTATTAAGCATTTACTAAAGATAGCTAAATGTGAAAGTGATATTATAGCTTTCTCCAACTCTTTCTCCAGCTCTTAAAATGTTCAGCAAAACATTTTACATAGCTACCAGCCATTAAATTTGGTTGCTTTAATTTTACATATCTGAATCATATTTGTTTTACTTTTTAGTAACTTGTCCTTTTTAAATTACAGTGTGTATATCGAAAATCATGCAAAAATACTACCAACTGAAATAAATATCTTAGATAATGCAACCTAGGCAGATAGAATTCAATTATGCATTAATATAAATGATTCTGCCTATTTAAAAGTTGCAATTGTTCATCAAAATGCAAATATTGCGTAGGACTAAAGTAAAATGCTTAAAATAAGCTGATGACCTGAAAATAATTGGGGCACAAATCCTCTAAAGCAATCCATCATCTTTATGAAATACATTTGGGTACAGACATTCTCCTCACTTCAAAAAGTATGTTTTTAAAAGAGGCTAAAACTTTCACCAGCTCTTTATTCTCAGCCACTATCCGGCCATTTTAACCTGATTTCGTATGCAAGTCCCATAGTTGCATTTTGACACCTGACCTCAAACCCAAGAGGTCTTAAAAGTTTCTTTTGAATGATCTCATTTCAGATGCAACACAGGCTGTATCGTGTTTCTATGAGACTTTAAAAGGTTCCTTCTGCCTTCTGTCCAAAAGACCAGGGTTAGTCTTCAACTTGGATTCTGCATGCTGCTATACAACTTAGCAGTCAGTCAGATCAAACCAAATAGAGGGCTTTATAATAAGTCACTCAATACTAAAGCAATAAGCCTGCAGGCAGTCCATAGTTAAGTTTTCCAAGGGCATGCTTTTCTTGAGCTTGCAATCTACTTACCGACATGGCTGCATAGTCATTGTTGTTATTCTGAGAACGAAATCAGCAAGGCAATCAAAACAGAAAGTAAATTAAAATACACTTGTCAACATGAAATTACATTTGTGTAACAGAGGTGTGTGGGCTGCTGGGAGCCTCAAGAAAATAAATAACACCTACTTCTAAGCTTTATTTCCTAAAGATCTCAGCAAGTTAAAAATATGATTCGAAATGTGAATGATTTTCACCTCGTTTTGATAAAGTCAATGAATCCCGCTTGTAATCTGTAAAAGCCTAACAGGTGCTCGTCTAATTAATCTAATTCTATTTTAGTTTAATAGGTGATCATTTACTGTAAACTGATATTCAGACATATTAAGGAATAATATAAAGCATAGTGCATTAAAATATTCTGCATAAAGTTGTATTTCTTCCAAAAGAATGGAAAGATTTGTCTGGGGTGCCACTTGAAAAAAAAATCAGCATCTATTCAATTAGTTTGACAGCTTCAGAACCTGAATAGATCTAAATTGCTATAGATGGTATTCTCACATGCATAGTAGATGGGGGATTTAAGCCCCTCTCTTCTAGCAGCACAGAGCGAGCCCCTCCATCGCTAAAGCCTCAAGCTCCAAAATTCTCCAGAAGAGAATTCCACAACATGACATCAACCAAAGGATTAATCATCCAGTTATTTTAAGCTGTTTATGTGCAAATGTTTTCCACTCACATCTACTTCTGATCCAATCCTACCTTGTTATCATCAGTCCTATTCAAGGGCTTTTGCTATTAAAACACACTTAAGGCATTTGTGACAATCTGAAGTAACATTTCGTTAAAAATATGTTCTGCCATTACAATAATTAACAAAGTTTAAAAAGCTGCTTATTTTAATTACAAGTATGGTCTTTTACTTTATTTTTTAAACATCAGGGTTTTTCTATCAAGTGACAACACAGAAAAGGGAAAAGCAAACAGATTTTGAAGAACAAAGCAAATAAAAATCAAAGAATGATTATACCACAATAGCCATGTATACAGTGTTAACATTAGGTCACCCTTTTCTGATATGGAGCCTGTCAGATATGTTGGACTATAAGGCTCATCATTTGCCTCTGAATTGAAATAATGTCCAACATATCTCAAGAGTATGAGTTATGGGAAATCTACCACTGATAATGCCAATAATGCCATCAAGTTGGTACATTAACTTATCAACTCTTAACTAGCACATAGGTAAACCTCCAGAAAGATCTGTCCTCAGCCTAGCATCTGAAGTCATTGGTATGTATTTAAAAAATCCTGATATTCATACATAATTTGGATTGCTTTCTTTACTGCATTGCTATTTCAAATTTAATTTCTTAAGTCAAAAGTTGAAAAATTATACTTTCCGTCACATTTTAAATTTTTTCTATTGAAAGGACAGAAGAGAATTCCAACTAAAACCTTAATACGGTATGACCATTATATTAATCATATTATATTCTGACGATTTAAATTTGCACAAGTAAAACAAAATTATGGCTGAATATGTTATGTTTGAAAAAGCTAAAAATGTCCGGCTACTTAACTACTCAAGGGTTTCTTACTTGTCTTCGGAATTTGATAAACCATTATTCCTTATTTTTAGTTGAAGTCAATTTCCATGATTTTATTTACAGCGCTTGTTGATTTTACTGGCATAGTTAAGTTATAATTTTCAACTATCATAATCATGGGTATTACCTGTGCTTTCTAGAAAAATTTCCAGATATAATTTTTCTACATATGGAAACCATTAATAAAAATGCTTCTCTAAGTGAAGCTACATTGATTTGTGACTGGTGTCAGGGGTGGGGGTTGGAAATCTATCTGGAATAGGATCCAGCAGAAATGAGTAGCCACAGAAACCTTACTTACTTCACACTATAGCAAAGCCACTGCTTGATAAAATCTACACCCTTCAAGATCTGTTCTGATGTATATAATATCATAAAAGTATACTTTTCTCAATAAAAATAATGGTCATAAACCAAGGGAGAGCAGATAGGGCCTTGCTTCAGATTTAGCAGGTGATGTTTCACTTGTGCCATGTATACTGAAAGATCTGTATTTCTGTAATTGCTAAGTGCCTACGAGAAATATTTCAAAACTTTAAATTTAACTCAAGTTTTTACTGGCTTTTAAGTTCATCAAAGTGTTATCTTAAGTGTGCCATTATTTGTCCTCCTATCCCAACCAAAGTATTTATTTCTGTTTAGATGTTTTTTTTAAAAAGACTCCTTGTTATGGGAGGTGATGCTGCAGGGAGAGTAAAGCAGGAAAGCATTTTATTTAAATACGTATACAAAAGTCCCCTGCAATCCCATATTTACTTGATGAGAAAAGCCATTCATTCAGCATTATGATTTCTGTGAGATCTCAGAAAATCATCAACATGAGATCCTATTCTGAATCAGTTGGGACTTCCTGTATAGTCTCACATACTAAAGTTAGGGCTTTAGGGAGAGGTCTTAGCTGAACCCTTGAGCGTGTATATTGCATATAGAAAACTTCTCTCTCTTCCCAGTTAAAATATTTTAGGCAGAATATGCTGGGGAGTATATAGAGGAGTCTGTAGATTTGTTAACCATCCTGGAAGAAAATACAACCCGAGATGGACAAGTAATTCTATTCACATGTTTATTCCTTCTCTGGATTTAAAGTTTGATTAAACCTTTTTTCATTTGCAACTACCGGTACTTGGGATGTTCTCAGCAGAAAATGGAATAGGTTCTCCTCAGGGGTGGGCTGCTGGGGGTTCACAGGGGTTTGGGAGAACCTCTAGCTATGTTTCTGTGCAGTTTGGAGAACTCCCAAATCCCACTCCTGGCTGGCCATGCCCACCCCATCCCTCCCAGGAGTCCCCACGTGGCTCATTTTGGATGCAGCTAAGTGCAGGGCGCATATGGAGGACCATGGAGGGTGAAAAACAGGCCTACCGGAAGTAGGGCCATTTTCACCCTCCTAGAGGCTTAAGAAAGCCTCCAGAGCCTGGGGAGGGCAAAAACAACACACACACCCCCGCTGTGGTGCAGGAGGTCAACTAGGCCATGCCCACCATGGCCATGCCTACCCAGCAACTGGACAGAGAACTCCTTGCTTAAATTTTTGAAGCCCAACCCTGGTTCTTCTACTCCATTTACAAAGAATATGAAGAAATTTAGTCAGAATGAATGTTTCTCACTTATCCAGAAAGAAGTGAGTCTTCACATCAATTCTAAGCTTGTTTTTCGTACAATAAATCATTTTTACCAATGCATTTTCAAGCATGGGAACACGTTTTATATTCTGAGTCTACTGTACATTTTTATCATATATTTGATATCTTCTTGCATAAAGGTAATTAATAACAAGAAAATATTTGGAATTAAATTGCTTTTCTTCTGAACTAGTTTATTTCGTCAAACTGGGAATATAAACATATCTCCATACATGACTTAAAATGAGGTAGTCCGGTTTACACCTTCATCTTCTTTGTGTAAAGATCTGGATAACATTTCCAAATAAATTTTCAGATAGTAGTGTTTAACTTCATTTTCCTCCTGGATAGCTGCCCTGATCACTCAATCTGCCCTATTTCTGCCATCTTCACAACACACTGACATGACTTTTCATGCCACAGATTCTGCAGAAAGGTTGCAGAATAGGCATGATTGAATATGCATCAGTTCAGATCTTGAAAAGAGAAAATAGTGTTAGCTGTAGAAATCTTCATATAGACCTGTTCTGTGAACTACACTATTTAAATATTAGTCCTTTATCTCTCTCCTCCAAAGTGGCTGAAGGGGAAAATCGTGGCAATCTAACAGGTTTTACTATTTACAGATACATCATAGATTTACTATATATATTTAGAAATAATAGCAAAGTTTTCCCTAACTCAAAATTCCAAAACAATATTGATTCGTTCATAGGGTATTTTCACATAAATTAGGAAAATAATTGTAGGAGACAAAATGACAGAGTCCAGACTAACAACCAAGACATCACAGTGATAATTTCATTTAACCGAGGCACAATATATCTGATCCAATAACACTAACAAAACAATCAAATCATAACTTGGATTTCTGAATAAATGTGAAATAAAAGCTTGTGTGGAAAAAGGTTTCAAATAATGCACAAAATCTAAAGCATTGACCAACAAGGACCATTTACACCATACCTGTAAATGTGGCTTTAATACACATTCCTCTATATACAGTAAAGCAGGTAATGTTAAATAAAAGTATATTTTTTTTAATCAGATTCAATAGTGTCTATTTAAAAAAAAAACACCTTTTAAAGTTTATAGATATATAAAATGGTTCAGAAGTCTTATTTTACCCCTCCCAGTCCTCATAGTATACAGATTAAAACATAGCATATGTGGTATGTTGCTTTTAATGATCCAAAAACAGGCCCCATTTGATAGAAGCTATTGGAGACATTTAATCATTCATAAGAAGCAGAAAATTAGTAGAGAAATCAAAGACTTCCACCTCTTCCTATTGCTAAAGAAAGCACAGAATGCCATTAACTAATTCTAAGTTATTGTTGAGTAGCATTCATTTTTTAAACTAGAGGGTGAATCCTGATAACACTATTATGGCTAGACTTAATGGGGGCCTCCAATTGACTATCCAGATGTTCCCAAATCATATGCATGACTGTCTAAAAGGTGTAAGTTAGAAAGTCCAGAGTGTAAAATTAGATAATTGCCCCAAGTGCTCACTACAAATGGAAAAGGGAATAAATTGAACAGGATAGGGATATCCTGGATTTATTGAGCATAGTTGTTGTTTTTTCTTGTTGATATTATTACTCTAAAATTTCAGTTTGTATCCTATCCTTCTGTCCCAAATATGATCACAGACTTGCTCAGAAGCAACACTAAACCCTTGGTTTAAGATTACAAAAACAAGAAAGAACTTCTTCCTTCTTTTGGTCTTGTTGAAAGTCCAAGACCACAAGGCATTTTTATTTCCCCTTTGGATTAATCAAACTTTACTAAATCATCCAGATAATCACTAGTTAATCTTAAATATGATTATCTCAGTGGTGGAATTCGAATATTTTTACTACCGGTTCTGTGGGCGTGGCAAGGCTTGATGGGCGTGGCTTGGTGGGTGTGGCAGAGGAACAATACTGCAAAATCCCCATTCCCTCCCCACTCCTGGAGGAAGGATATTGCAAAAACTCCATTCCCACCCTAACTCTGGGGCCAGCCAAAGGTGGTATTTGCTGGTTCTCCAAACTACTCAAAATTTTTGCTACCGGTTCTCCAGAACCTGTCAGGACCTTCTGGATTTCACCCCTGCTCTCAACCTTAGCAGCTGGAAGATGTATGGACTTCAACTCCCAGAATTCCCCAGCTACCATGCTGGCTGGAAAATTCTGGAAGTTGAAGTCCACATATTGTCAAGATTGAGAAACTCCTCTCTTATACCTTTGCCAGTCAAGTGCAATGATCTGATCAAGATTGAACTCTTGGTATGGAAGGAAGTCTTCTGCCAACAGTCTGGTTGCTAGTGCATTTCCCCCCTTTGATTATCAAGTAGATAGTACTCTACAGGGTGCTATAAACGTTCACTCAGCCAGACACTTGCCAGCTGTCCAAATGATCTTAAGGAAGTAATCTTTACTTGCTCAATTTTCTTATTGATAAATCTGGCTGTGCTTTATATGTTTCCATGATAAAATCCTTGGTATTTCTTGCAAGAATGAAAGATGACATCTAAATTAATGTTCATTTTTAAAATAATAAGTAAACATCCTTGGGTATGGCACTCCGATTTTGCCTACAATTCCCATGACCTCTAAAGATAGCATGCATTGAATTTTCTCTGAAATGTCGATAGCTGAGAAGACTCCAGAGTAGCCTTCAACAGCCTGATATTTTCCAGAAATGTTAGACCAAATCCTTTCAATCCAACCAGTTATGGTGGATGGGATCAATGGGAATATTGCTTCCAAATCTCTCGAGGAAAATATGTTGGGGAAGACTCCTCCTGCTAACATCTTCCTGAGACTTCTGTTATTTCTCTGAGGCATTCTTAAAGTGGCCATAACTTTAAGGCCTAGAGCAGTGATGGTGAACCTATGGCACGCGTGCGACAGGTAGCACGTGGAACCATTTCTGAGGACATGTGAGGCGTTGCCCTGTCAGCTTCAACGCGCATGTGCACGCTGGTCAGATGATTTTCGGCCATTTTTCGCCCTCCGGAGGCTTTAGGAGCTTTCGGGGAATCCTCCGGAGAGTGAAAAAGGGCCCAACGGGCAAACCGGAAGTTTGGGCATGGACTTCCGGTTTGCCCCTAGGACCGCTTTTCATCTTCCAGAGGCTTCCTGAATCCTCTGGAGGGTGAAAAACAGCCCAATGGGCAAACCAGAAGTGCTGTTGGGCTGTTTTCACCCTCTGGAGGGTGAAAAACGGCCCATTGGTGGGGCGCATGCATGGTGGGGGGGAAATGTGCACATGCACAGTGCAGTGGGGTGTGTTGTGTGCTAGCACGCACACTGCCACTACCGTGCGCAAAAAGAAAAAAAGTTTTGCCATCACTGGCCTAGAGTGATAGGCAGTTTCCCTTACCGTGTACATATTCAATTTCAAGCAGAGGCCATAATCAGTGGCTTATGGTCGCTTCCAGCTTTTAAGATTCTACAATTCTATAATCCCGTCCAATCTATGCTAAGCATATTTGTATGAAAAAACGCCATCCATCCTTGTTCAAAAGGACGCTAAAGCTCTCGGCAGTAATAAAGCGAAGTATTTTCTGCACACTTTCCTTGAGTTGACGCACGAGTCTATTCTCTGTTCCTACGACCTGCGTTTAATTCGAAAGGAAGGGGCAAGGAGAGGCATTATTTTCAATGACACCGAAAGGGGGTAGCTCTGCTATCCGGCATAATTCGTCTGAAATGTTGTTTTCCTCCCAGGTGAACGAAGGGGAACGAAGGAGGCATTCTGGGCTCCAGTCCAGAGCACATTTAAGTTCTAAGCATGTCCGCTGAAGCTCATTCTTTAGGAGTCGATTGTTTGATCCCATCAGATTTTTACAGAAACCGTTTTTGCCATTAACCGCTCAAAAGGTGTTGGGCTCGATAATCTCTTGAATAATGTAGGCTTCCTTTCTGTTTTCCTGTGTTGCTTATAATATATTCATAGTAATGGAAGCTTTTATCTCCTTTCTCAGCAGTGGTCTACGCTGATGAGATATTCTCTACTGCTATCCCCAGGATAGTCCACTCCCCTGTTCCCCAGGGAACTCTTTTAAATCATGAACATCATAGCTGTGTTTACAAAACATGCTGAACCTGGTATAGAATTAACTCATTGTATGAAGTCACACGGTACCTGGTCGAACAAAAACTGTGTCTGGTCACACCTTGCAGGATTTTTAGCAGGTTTAATGTTTAGTTAGCTACAAATAGGGGGGGGAGCCAGACACTAAAAAGCAATCATGATTTTAAGATTTATAAAATTGTATACAGGACTTACAACCATTCGTTTAGTGTCTGTTGGAAATTACGATGGCACTTTATGACTGTTGCAGCATGTGATTAAAATCCATACACTTGGCAACATATTGGCTGCAATGTCCCTTTTGCAAACTTCCGACAAGCAAAGTCAATGGGGAAGCCCGATTCGCTCTACAACCGTGTTACTAATTTAACAACTGCACTGATTCACTTAACAACTGTGGCAAGAAAGGTGGTAAAAGGGAGCAAAACTCACTTCACAGCTGTCTCGCTTAGCAACAGAAAATTTGGGTTCAGTTTTGGATGTAAGTTGAGAAGTACCTCTAAGTGGTTCATATATTTTCTGTTTTGGAGTATTGCTGACAAAATAATTTCTAAAATTGTGTTCTTTGACGCAAACACTCCCCTCCACACCGGTATTTCAGATATTATTTTGTCTTCTTTTCATGTATATACAAACCTTGTAGTTGCAAATATATATATATATATCAAAGTGGAAGCAGAATGAACAAAATCCCAGAAAATAAGGGAGGGAAAAATGGGCATCTTCTTGATCTGCGTACTTTCAAGTAAAGACTTCATTGGGGGCCAGTTTGCCATTTGAGTCCCATGGGGAGGTCACAAGCCACCTAATTTGTTTTAAATTAGATCAGCCTTGGGCAGACCACATAGAAAGATGACCAAATATCCCTTCAGACGTGACTCTTTGCCTTGGTGTACATGAGCCCCAGTAGACAGTTGTAATGTTGGGAAGTTTCATATTTCTTGTGATATAGATAGATAGATAGATAGATAGATA
>JANHFT010001399.1:61526-72665 GCA_032467955.1 Pseudoxenodon macrops
ATACTGCAAAATCCCCATTCCCTCCCCACTCCTGGAGGAAGGATATTGCAAAAACTCCATTCCCACCCTAACTCTGGAGCCAGCCAAAGGTGGCATTTGCTGGTCCTCCAAACTACTCAAAATTTTTGCTACCGGTTCTCCAGAACCTGTCAGAACACCACTTCTAGATTACCTAAAAGAAACCATTTGCAGACATTACTTAGGAAGGTGGTTTGTTGGCCTAACCCCCACCTCCCTAGGATTGCCTTGCCAACTGAGGTTGCCAAAGCTTTCAAACTGCTTTTCACAGCCAAAACAAAAGGGGTGGGGAAGGATAAAACTGATCTACATATCTCCTATGTAGGTGCTACATTTCTCCATTCCAGGGATGGAGATTTTCTCCTCCCATCTACTGGTATGTCCTTAGATACAGTACGTAGAAATGAAAGTGAACTGTTTTACATTTTGATTTTCTATACTTACAGGCAAATGAGTAAAAACCTGAAAGGTGCTTCTTAAGAAATTAATTAGATCCATTAAATAGCCACTAGCTCTCCCATCAGGCTCAATCATTGTCCAATCATAGTCAGCAAGCTGGATAAATTCATCAATTTTCTGATTAAGTTTTGTATAAATCTCCCCTTCAGCAGCATGTCTTGCATCCTGAAAAGAACAGGTAATAAAATGTCAGTATAGCATTACTAACATAAGGATAATTGCTTGAAATAAATTCTGTAAACAGAACAGTTGTGGGCCAAGAAAAATGGAAAATAAATCTTTAAAATTCAAACTGTAAGATATTTAAAAACAAATCGACCACCAATATCAATGCAAGTCAAATTCTGCTACAAAACGAACATGGTGCTTAATGCTTTGACTCATTTTTGAATACATTTACATACATCTGTAAGGTAACTACTGTATCACGGTTGTAATGCAGCCACCTCTCACCAGCTCGCGTGAGGTAGTAGCACCATCGGCAAGTGCCTCAGTGAGACGGTAGCGGTGGCTGCTTGAGCCCCACTCCCACTCACCCGGTAGTCCTTTCGGCCCGGTTTTAACCATCTGCGCATGCATTTCCGACACATTTCTGAGCTGGTAGGGAAGATAAGTACATTTTTACCCCTGTTCTGTATGCTATAAAGCAGCAGTCCCCAACCTTTCTGGCACCAGGGACTGGTTTCATGGAAGACAATTATTTCACAGACTGAGGGGTGGGTGGGTGGTTTTGCATGCAACTTAGATCTAGCATATTCACAGATGAAGCTTTGCTTGCTTGCTTGCCTGCTACTTGTGCAGCCTGGTTCCTAATAGGCCATGGACTACTACCGGTCCATGTCCCGGGGGTTGGGGAACCCTGCTATAAAAATTCTGAAATAATACTCAAGAGTTTAAAAGAAAAAACAATCAAGCTATTATTCAAAAGACTGCATTACTGTTTCGTCAGTATAGATTTATTTATTGCAATTCTAGAATCACGACTTTTGTATTGCTTTTTATAACTAGACGAAGAAACCAATATTTCCAGCAAGGCTTGCTGTATTTTATCACTATTCTTTATTATGTCATTCTACAGTTTTAAATCCTAACATTTTAAGTACATGAAAAAATATTTCTAGATGTAGAAAATTAATGAACAAATAGACTGCTAACAGGGCAATTATATACAAGTCAGAACTAGAACCACAAAGCTGGAAAACCTAGAGGTCATTTAGACTAAATTGCCATGTTTTCTGCTCGAGTTTGATATATAAATGGAAACTTTTCAAACGGCCTGAACCTTGCCTAAATCTGTTCCAGAGAAGCCAGTGTTACTTAGCACAATCCCATAGAGATGTCACAAATGACAGCCACACAGCATGATCCCACAGAGCAATAATATGGATCATATATTAGCCACTACATTAAAGGTAATGCTTATACATATGGAACAAATTACAAATTCCCACAGAACAAAATCAAGAGGCCCCAAACAACTTCTTATTGGAGAAAACAAAACAATAGTTTTATTGACAGTACTTGTTCCTCAGAACTTTCATCAAAATAGTATTTGATTCTAAAGATGACCAACTTCTGCAGAAGAATCACAAAAAGCAGCTTAAGTAACTTTCTGCAACTTAGTGCCTTCCAGTTCTGTTGAACTGTAGTTTCCATCATCCTCAATCAGCTTGATCACTTGATTTGCTACCAAGAGATGCTGGACTTATTGCCCAACACATTAACAGTAGCATCAGATCCTCCCATGCTATGTAACATATTGGGCAGCATTGGATCTCAAGCATTTTCGGTTTTGAGTGAGTAGTTCAGTGTCTTCCCATGTGATGTTTAGAGTCCCTAGGTCTGCCATGAACATTTTTCACCATGTATTTTGAGGGTGTCCTCTAGGTTGTTTAGCAACAGGCGGTCCATCTCATTGCCATCTAGGGGATTTGATTGTTCTCTATATGGAGAATATGACCTACAAATTGGAGTCTTCTGTGTGTAACAATGTTATGTAATTTGCAGGAGAAACTCTTTTGAAAGCACTTCTTCATTAGTAATATGGTTAAAATAGCGCATCTATAGGATATGGCAAAGGCATCATTTTTGGGAGGCAAAAATCTTTTGGAAGTCTCTTGTTAATTAATGCTTGCTGATACCTTCCAGGTCTCACTGGCACAAATGGCTGTTGGGATCAGAATTTAGTGGTATAGAGTAGACAACAGTGACATAGACGACAAGAACCAGATTTTATTCATCCTCTGGAAAACAGCTGTTGCTTTTCCAATGCATCACCTGACATCCGTCTCTGCATCTCCATTTCTGGTGACTGTACTTGCCGAATAGCCCTGATGCGGCCCTCAATGAAATTGAGCTCGACACCCCTGAGCTAAGATCATAAAGGACCACAAGGAAGAGGAATGATGATAGAATACAGCCTTGTCTAACTCTGGTAGGAATTTCAAAAACGTCCGTACGGCCATTTTTGGTCTTAATGCAGCAGTTTAACCATAGGTATAAGTCCTTAAAGATTAATAAAGACTATCGGTACATTGTATAAACAGGATCTGCCACAGAGATTCTTGGTGGACACTGTCAAATGTTTTCTTAAAATCAATCAATGGTCAGCGGATGTTAATATTCAATGCAATGTTCTATGATATTTCATAAAGTGAAGTTTTGTTTGTAGCCGGTCCTTCCACAGTGGAATCTGACTTGTTCTTCTCTCAGATGGCTATATATTTTATGGCCGCCTAAGGAGAATTATGCTGAAGGTCTTTCCAGGCACAGAAAGATTGGAAGCAGATTGATTTAGCTGATATAATTAAAAAGGCTCTGATAGGAAAGTTACAGTACAGCTTAAATGAATTAGGGTTTTCCTCATATGATTTATTGCTCTTCATATAATAAGCATTAAACATGAAAATCTCAGAGTGTATGAAAAATTCATTGAAGGGTTTTTTAAAAAGGTAAGAAAAGACCATAAAAGACTCCACAGTCTTCCTGATTCTTTTTCCCCTTGAAACAAATATTTAAACAAGATGAGATATATTGCCCCAAGGATGTGTTTCGTGATCTTTTCTACAATTTAAGGAAGGAAAGCCTCCATCTCTAAATTGAACTGCTTTCTGGGATATGAAAATGAAACAGATGAGCAGCTTCCATAATAATCATTTTTTATTTCATTTCATTTTTTGCAGTAATAGGGGAAAGTATGAGGCACATTAAAGGAACCTCCCCTCACATTCAAGCGTGAGATGTAGGGAAGGCCCACTAAGCATTCTCACTATCCCTATTTTTGCTGTAAAGGCTACCAGCACATATATCAGGATTCTATCCATTCTAGATTCCATTATGGATTCTAATTCTTACAAACTACTTAGAGGAATCTTCAATAGTCTAAACATTGAAATCAGGTAGGGCTGAAAGCTTGCTGAAGCAACACAACTTTAACTTGTGTGCAGAATATTTAGGAAGCAGCCATGTATAAGATAGTCCTTGTTTAGTGACTACAACTTAGGCCGGCCACTAAGCAAAGTAAAGCAACTGCTACATGATAAGATACAACTATGCTTATGATCTTACTTCAGTTTTCTTTTGCTTTGCTTTGACTTGAAAAGGTTGAAAAAGCGAGGATTAGACTTACTTTTTCAACAATCATAACTGTAAATGGTAGCTATGTGAGGCGATGTAATGGTACGCAGGAAGGAATTTGGGGGACTGGGCCCAGAGAGGTTACTTACAAAATGGTGAGATAAGAGAGAGACAGCACAGTCCAGAACTAAATAGTAGGTGGGACAAGAGGCTCAGAAGAGACGCTTCCTAATTCCTTGGGTGATAAAGGAGATGGGGGAAGAACTGTACTTTCATACTTGCAAGATTCTGTTCGTGTAGCCTTACAATTCTTACCAAAGTAGAATTAGCTCCTCTGGTCATGTTTCTTGTCTGTTCTACCTGGTAAGGCTGACCTTTGGGGGGGAAATTCTATAAAGCAAAGGCTACCATGAAGACGGGGTGTCACTTTGTGCATTATGCATGAACCTTGAAAGGAACAGCGAACAGTAATAGGATTCTTGAGATTACCATCCTGGTCAGGATCCATCCCTAAATTAAACAATCATGTTGATCCTATCTACAGCGAACATTTGGTCTCTGATTTGCTCTTTCACGTATGATTAAGACAGCAGCAGACAGGAAACACAAGATGTCATAGGAAACCTTTAAGGGTATTTTGCACCAGGTAAGGGATTGTTGCATTTCTTATTATTTGTATAAAAAGCTACTCTGTGTTGTTGGTTTTGTTCCAAAGATTTGCCCCTCTTTCTTTAGGAATTTTTTACAAACATGAATAATTTTGGGGAGTTTCCTCAATAATCCCACAGATTCTTAATTTTTTTTAAAATTGGATAGCTTCCATAATGCTTTTTTTCACCTAGGATTTTTCAATGCATTTTTCCCCAACACAAGCACTTAAAAAAAAAAAGCAACAACCTTATTTATCTGCATAACTTTCTTCAAATCCATCGTTTTTAAAAGGAAGGCCTGTGTGAAATTTTGATTACCAAAATACACAACCTGAGGACTGTTTTTTGATGTCTTTAATGCTGCTACAGAAAAAGTCCCTTTGGGCAAGTCTTGCAAATCCACTTCAGCAGAAGACCATGGAGGATTTCTACTCCAGCTCTATCACCAGGTGTCTAAACTGAAGGCAAAACAGCTGCAAGCAACGATCCATAGAGCACCATGAAGAAGAGGGACTTAACAGAGAATACCTGACAACGTCTTCTGAACTTTGCTGTGTTAACAATTCCCATTTGCCCTATTTACAACATTCACCAACCGTCACATGGGAATGGTAACTAAATGTTCTCCACGCAGAAAATACAAGAGGTATGGATGCTAATCCCTTGAGCATTTCTTTATCCTCCCTATCTTCCTTTAACCTTGATGACAGAGACTAATGCTGGAATTTGATAGGTATCATTTTAGATTTAGTTACAAAATAAAAGTGCTGAAGACAGAATTACTCTCAGTGGGAATAATCCTTTTTTAGTTTGTTGGTCTGTAAAATCCTGCCCTGTTTGGGTGTATACATAGTAAGGCAATTACTTGAAACTTAAGATGTAATTGTTAGGGAATTAACTGTTTTTGTGTACTTAAAAAAAAAGGTCAGTGAAAGAAAACATTCCAAATTTGTACAAATAGGTTCAGAAATGAAAAACATAGACCACTTTTTTGCCTTGTTATTCCAGAGATCATTATCTAAAGTAAACACAGGTCATTATCTAAAGTATTAAAATAATACCTATGTTGGGGGTAGGATCCAACAGACTATGCAGCTAGTTCCATGAGGCCAAAGAGAATAAAGTTTGAATCTTCTCAAAACAATACGATATGACAAACTACATTTGAAACGGATGGATTCAAAATGATTATTCTAGGATAAGGTCATGAGTAAATTTCTGAATCCATAAAAAGATACACACACACACATGCACACAAAGACACAAACACACTTGCATAAATCTCCTATAGGAATTTGTTTTCAATTTTATAGACATTTAATTAGTTGGAATAATTTTACTGAACAGAGAAGGCCTTAGTTCTAAGTCAATACAGTTAAACTTAGCTGTCGGAAGTTTTATAAACCTAGTTTTATAGTCTCTAAAATAGACACATGAATCCCTTATTATTTTTTATGGTTGATCACACAATCAGCCAGATTTTTAGGTTCGATTTGGCATTTTTATCCTTCTATTAAGTCCTTCCCAAGGATCTGGGATGGGCAGATGGTGTTTGATGGTATTAAAGGTTATTTTGTAGAGATTCTCTGTCATCCAGGCCATGGTTGTCCAAAGGCGCTTTTTCAGGAGGCAACTGGACTTTCAATAGGCAACTGGACTTTCTTCTGAAAACATTTAGCTTCTTATCCAAGAAACTTCTTCAGCTCTTCCCCACTATCCTGTTAGAGCTGAAGAAGCTTCTTGGATGAGAAGGGAAACGTCTTCAAAAGAAAAAAACAAGAAAGTCCACTTGCTTCCTCAAAAAGCATATTTGGATAAAAGTTATTTTGCTCCTACATAAAATGTGAACATATATAATATTCCGAATTTGTTCTTTGGTAAAGTGTGTCAGCTCTGTGATGATTTTGGTCATTGTTTCCAACATTTTTCTTAGCTCTTCCCCAAAATCATTTTCCTGGTCAGTTCCCACTAGCTCATTTACATCTGAGTATATATAAATGATTTCTGGCTTCCAGTCATTGCTTTAAACTTACCTGGAGACGGTACAAGTACCAGAGATCAAAGAGCCAGAATTGAATTACTTATCTTCTTTCAATTCAGGTAGACTTCAACTTACGACCAGTCACTTAGCAACTGTTTAAAGTTATGGTGGACTTCCCCAGAGCTACTTACGACCCCATTTTAAAGTTCAGACCTGCAATCACACAACTGCATTTTGAGCACTTGGCAATCGACCTGCATTTCTAGTATTCCCCTGTCACATGAGAATGCTTTTCAGCATTTTTTTGTTGAAACCAGTGTATTCTTCCAGTTTCGGGCAAAAAATACCCATTGTGTATAATGAGTTTGTTTAACAATCACAGGGTTCGCTTAATAAACACTGGAAAAAAGATTGTAAAATTGGGAGCAACCACGTAATGTAATGACACTTAACAACTGCCACAACCTATGACTGTAATGCCAGTGTCAACTCCGAAGCGAACCTGGCTGAAGCCATATTTTGCTGCCTTGTAGTTGCCACGAGGGGGAAGGGAGGGGGAAAATAGATAGGCTGGCTAACTGTCAAAGCAAAAAGTTTTCTTGTGGGAACCAAGGTCATCCAAACAGGTGGCAATTGAAAGAGGAGAGGAGTGACCAAGCAGCCTGCCAGCTATTGTCATTGGACAATGTGACCAGTGACATCTGAGGAGGGAAATATTTGCTCTTTTAATTAGGGAAAAACTGTGGGACCTTTTAGAGTTGGTTTTCACTAGCTGTGCCGATATGATGTATCCAATGAACATGTTCTTTGAGGAAACTACCTGCCTCAGTGTTCTGCTTTTGGTGGATGCGTTACTCGGAACACTGACAGCCAGACTCAATTATGGTCATGAATTTGAGTACCACCTGCAGTGGTACAAATGTAGGAAACTCAGTAATACATGCCTGTGTAATAACTGTAGCCTATATACACTGGTTTAAATTTATTGTCAAGCGACCAAACGCATAAATGCCTATATATCTGACAATCTCTTTATGGTGTGTTTTTTTTCTTGGAAACTTCACAAAGCCATCTTTGCTAATGAAAATATTTGGAAGAACCATCAACATCTATAATCAAATTTGAGAAACCTATAGGTGTAACTGAAGATGTTTAGCACAAGCATGTTTTAGTTTTGTCTCCTCCCAAATATGACCCCATCGTTCAATGTAACATGTAGTTCACCATAGATTAATTTAATGATATTAGGTTATTTTAAAATAAGCAACACTTTGAAAGTGAATATTTTTATATCATAACAATGATGTACTTACGTTAACATCACCTATTTTATGCTTAAGTTAATGTAGTCTTTATAAATGAGTGGCGTGGAGAAAGACAAATTCCTTGTGTGTCCAATCACACTTGGCCAATAAAGAATTCTATTCTATTCTATTCTATTCTATTCTATTCTATTCTATTCTATTCTATTCTATTCTATTCTAATCTATTCTAGAGGTGGAGCTGACATCTCACAATGAGCAGGCTGTGTGTTTGATCCTAGATAAGGCAGATACTTCTCTCTCTGGATGCAATGAGTAACTGTCTGCTGTGAACTCTGTGTAGGTGTCAGGAAGGGCATCTGGCCAGTAACACAGAGCTCCAATCAGTTGCCCAATCTCCATCCCAAGGCAAGAGATTACAGGGATTAAAGAGGGGTGGGGGGGAAGTACTCTTTACAGGTAAATATTTGGAACTTTTATGAAGCTGAGTCACTTTACCTAATATGTTTGGGTACTGTTATTCACACATATATACATTGCACATAAATCATAGAACTAAAGCATAATATCTAGAAATTAAGAATTTGACTGTTTAGACAGGGACTTGAAAACAGATCACATCTCCCATACCTTAAATGTTGAAAGACCATACAGTCTTGCTGTGTGGAGAGTTTCTTGGGAAATATTTGTAATGTTAGTTATAAAGTCTTCAAGATATTTACATGCCTGTTCCAAATGCGTTGTATTTATGATAATTTGCACCAGCTTTAAAAAAAAAAAAAGTGAAAACAAAGATATAAGAACAAATTCTAATAAAGCACTTTTTTGAAGTTTCAGATTATATCTAAGTCACTTACGGAGCCCCCTCCCAAACCAGAGTATATAATATATTTGTATATAATACAAAACCTAACATATAGGATGTTACAATAGTGACTAAGAAAACCTTAAGTTGTTCCCTACATAATATCTATGTGCTGGGTAGAACATACTTTCCAATACGGTTTTTTCACCATTTATTTGGACTGGAATCTACCTACTCTAAGTGTCTGTCAAGCACTACAGATTTAACATATAAGCTCAAATTACCTGAAATCCCCCCCTTGGGAATCACAGGTTCAAGCAAGGCACTGAACTAATACCAAGATGTATTTTAAAGAAACTTATCCACAATTCCTGATTTTCTTTGAAATGTTCTGCGGAAATTGCATCCTTCCCAAGGAGAAAGTTTGGAAGTCCCCAAATTACTGAAAAAGTTTGAAAGCCCCTGACAATGTATTTCAAAAATATTAGAAAACATGTCTCAGCACTTACCTCTGTCAAACCTATGTGAGGTTTTTTAATGAGGTTTTGCAAACAACTGCTTAAAGTTCTAGTCAGCAATAAATTTGTAGATTTTCTAAGCATGTCATCTATCTCTGTTGAACTGCAGAAAAAAATGAGATACTCTGAAAACAGATGAACATTGCAAATGAAATTACTAAATAAACATGCAGTTTTGTTTCTTTCCCACTACCTGATTGTAATCCAGTGTCAATATAACTCTTGGCACATTGATTGTCTGGGAGTGCTTGGAACAAGTTTCCATTTAACAGATATCCTTCCAGTCTCCAGCTCCATATCCCACCCTATATAGATGCATTTTTGCAACCAGTACACCATTTGGCTACCTGCAGAAATTTAAACCTTTTCCATGTGACTGTTGCCTTTGCCTTCTTCATTTTGGGGATTCTGCACACCACCCACCAACTGCCACCATCTTTCCCATTATGTGCTGCCAGCATTCCCCATAGCCAACTAGAGTGGGAGCAAAACTGAAAACACCCATCTTTGCTCCGCGTCTTAGCATTTCACAATGAGGAAGATGAAAAACTATTGTTGGTAGAATAGTCATGCCACTGACAGAGGTCCCCAACTCCTGGTCCGTGGACCAGCACTGGTCCATAGCATGCCAGAAACCAGGCGATGCAAACAAGCTAAGCTTAGAGAGCATGTGAAACCATACACCTTCTGGTCCGCGGAAAAATGTCTCCCCATGGAATTGATTGGTCTAGAAGAGGAAGCTAAGGCACTTTGCTCCACAGCTTCAGTGGAAACATGATGAATCTGTGGGGCAATTCTCCCTGTGATGCAGAAGCCAAGTTGATTCACCTCAAAAATTAATTAGTTTGGTTTTTCCAAGGCTAAATGGAACACCAATAGAAACTTACAAGAGGCGTGCTAAAATAATCACATCCAAAATACTGCCACTCTATCACTACATCATCCCTAAATCATTAAACTGGTTTAATATGAAGCTAACACTAACAACAAGGAGTTAATCTTTTCTCTACCCACAAAATTTAAGATCTAGCACATATTATTTTCCAAAAGTTCAAGGAAGACGAAAAGCGTAACATTTTGGAAGGCTGTTGTGTATTAATATCAAATAGTGTTTATTGAAGTTCTTAAGACATAATTTGATTTTCATAATTTGTTGCCCCTTCCTTCTGGAGGGATGGTAATACATAAATTATTTTCAAGATGTAGATACAGTATTTTACACAGACACAGTGTTATTTTTATTTGTCCACACATGTAATCAAGTATGTTTGCTTAACTGCTACGAAGGACTTGATTTCACTCAAGCTAACATTTGTTAATAATTTGACAAAATTTAGCATGTGTATTTACGCAATTTGACTCTAGCTGTTAGTATATATTTGTGAAGAGTAATTTGCATAATTAATTAATTCCTGTTTGGAGATGGAGATTAAGAAGCTTTATTAGCTCCGTATTTGTGAAAGGGGAGTAATTTACCATTGTCAACAGTAGGCACAGCTTGACAACAAACTGAAATAGTTTCCAGATTTCAACAAGCAAAGAATTACACATTCCATCCAATTAAAGGCAAGTAATGCTTTGAGATTAATGAAAATGGAAGCCTTTGAAAAGTGGAGTAAATTCTCTTTTGTAGTGTGTTCTACCTATTAGAAAGTGAATTTCTCAATACTCCGAGAATGACCTTTTTTTAATACAAAGATATTGAATGGGATGATAAAAGTAAAGTTTGAGCTGAAGAGGGAAGAAGGAAATTTATTCAAACAACAAAAGAATAAAGATTTATTCCCTTCTACCCAGGGGTGAAATCTAAAAATTTTCCCTACCGGTTCTGTGGGTGTGGCTTATTTTGTGGGCATGGCTTGGAGGTCAG
>JANHFT010001399.1:115630-128809 GCA_032467955.1 Pseudoxenodon macrops
ACAGGGAGCCACAGCAGAGGGATGAAAGAGCCATATGCAGCTCCAGAGCCACAGGTTGCTGACCCCTGGGTTAGGGGGACCTCCGCAATACAATACGTGGCAACCGTTTTTGAATCAAGGTACCGGTACCTAAAATCTGCCAACTTAAAGAATGCATTAAAAATCCAGGATCCATTATTATTCTGTGGAATTGAAATTTTGTGAAGTTTGTATCAGTTTCATTCACAAAGTCGTGGCAGTCGCAGGGTGCCTACAGTCACATGACAGATAATTCAGAAACTCTCCGCCACCTTCCCATAAACAAAATCAATAGGGTAGCCTATTCTGCCTATCTGTTTAGATAAGTAAATAGAGTCTTATTTAAATTTGCTTTCCACTACAATTATTTTGCTATTTCTGTTATATACTCTTTTTAGGTGATAATTGGAATTTTAAAAAATGTAATGATCATTCTGGTTACATGAGACTACAGTGCTTTTCTCTCAAAATATGACCCAACAGATCACAGGGCTGTCTAGTATTAACTAAAAAGAGACCGGGAGCAGGGTGTGTGTGGGGTAGGACAGGACTCTGCTGTGATAGTCGCAACCAGAAATATAAGATATGAGGACAGAAAGGAGTGGTGATCAATGATGGTGGCATTTCTGTACAGTTCCACTTGAGCCAGTCTTCCTATCAAGGAATTCTTGTTTGAATGACCTCCTGTTCCTTTGGCCCAATGGAAAGGGATGGACCAGGAGGAGCTGGCATATCTACCTGACAGGTAAGGTGCAGCTGGTCCTCCTATATAAGGGCCAAGCTGGTCTCCTCCTGTTATGATGTCCTTCCTAAGACCTTTGTCCTCTGTTAATGGATGAAGCAGAATGTGCTTCCTTTCAACTTTCCAGACTCAAGGCAAATGAGCTATAATGGTTTGTTCATTTTTGTTTTATTTCATATTGAGATGGCATAAAGATGTATAAGCCAACAATATGAAATACTTTTATCTACGTTGATGATTTCCAATTTTGTAAGTGTAAGTGAGACAGAAACCTTGTAAATAAGTTTTTGCAACCCAACTATGCTAACTTGGCTTGCATTTAACCTGATTCTGTCCAGATGAGTAAAGTGACAACAGAAAGAAATAATTAAAATGAAGAAAGTATAAACCCAAAAAGTTTCTTCCTTCAAGAATGAAAAGCACAGCCACTGTTCAATATAGCTGCAACAGTGCTTGGTTTTATCAGAATTAAAATGATTTTACCCCTTTTTCATATTATAAGATGTTATATATTATTACAGGAAGAAAATTCACCAGGACCATGACTTGGAATAAATACAATTTCTCCAGTAAACTGATACTTAAAGTAACACTGTTCTATTTTAAAATAGTCTGTCAGATACTAAAAATAAACTTGAGAGTCATGCCTTGCAATTTAATATATAAAATGACCATGAAAATACAAATATTTCCTATTTATTTCAGGCTGCTGTATCTTAACATAATAAATCTGCTATTATGAATATCAGAGAATTCTGTACTTTATTCCATGAGTTATAATTAGCAGCAGACACAAGTTTTAATAATAATAATAAAAAGTTACATGCAGGGAGTGGGGTGATTTAAAATAAGGGAAAGGGACAAAATTGGACTTGCATATACTTCAATCCCACCACAATCTACCATCAACAAAACTGACTTAAAAGAAAAAAGCCAAATAAAGCCTCAGAGATGAAAGAATAACCTTTTAAATTAATTAAACATCAGTGTTGTGAAGCTAATGAGAGAAATGAAATTCACTGTAGCCAAGTGCTATTATGTTGCAATTTTGAGGTACAATTTTGAATTAGCTACTTTAGAAACAGGTCTAACCCCCACTGAGGTTGGTTGGAATGGTGCAATAGCTCTGCATTTTGTAACACTGACTAAACGAATAAACAAATAAAGCAAAAACTGGAAAAAGGAATCGATAGAATCAAAGAGTTCTTTACAGAACAGTACTTACCCTAAAGTGATTCCTAAAGGCAGCTCCAAATATTTAATCTCACCAAGGACTGTTTCATATGCATTATCTTTGTTTTCTTCCAGATTAAATCCTTGTAGATTGGTGCTTGTTGCCATAATCAAGTATTAAATTGTTTCAACCAGAAAGTGAAGATTCTCTCTTTTTAATATCACATTTGTATTGCCATCAGCAAAGGAAAACAGACCTTTGAAAGGACTTGGTAGTCCTGTAGACTTTCTCTTATTCACCAATGTGAGCAGCACAGCTGTTGTTTCTCTTTCCTGACTGGTAACCTTTGGCTTACGGCCCTGAGCTCAAAACCTCTCTGCAGCCAAATCTGATACTTGTTTTTAAAAGAATGTATAATGCATCCATTAAAATACTAGATATTTATAGACATTTGTGTAACAGTAAAATGAAAGAGTTTATGAATTTAAGAGGAAGCAGGTGTTGGTTTAAGAGTAATTACACTTTTAACTTCTGGATAAGTTTTGATTCTTCTTCTGCTCATTTATATAATGCTCCTTTTTCAGCTTTATCCACTAGATTCAGAGAAAGTCCACACAAATCAAGAAAAGTGATTATTTTAGATTTAGAAATATGCAATTCCAGGTAGTCCTACCACCAGTAGGAGGAGCTGGAGATCTCAGGTGCAGCTTCTTGCCTTTAAAAAAAAAAGGGGGGAGGTAGGAATTCCATAAGATCATAAAGTAAAAGTTAATGGCTTCCTTGAATTAAATTCAATGTTTGATGAACAACAGTAAGGGGGGGAAGGAGAATTGCCTTTTGGATATTTTCTGACTTCCCAGTCTACCTTACAGCCCCTTCTGGTCTCCTATTCAGCTGCAGTTCTACACAGCTTTTTTTTCTTTTTTTTTCCAATCGAGATTGATAAATTATTGCTATTTTGTGCTACGTTAAACGACTAAAATTATCTAAATGCATCACAAACATGAGGTTTTATATTTCTGCTACTCTGTTTAAAGGAGACATGCTTATTTGTTCCCCGATGTCTCACCCAAGTGGGAAAATATTTGATGCAATAGTCACAGTTTTGCAAAACCGTGCCTGGCAGCACTATATTTACTGAGAAGTATTTCTACAACAGTGAGAAGCTAATGAAGGTTTAGAACAGCCTTCAGCTGTCTCAGCAGCTTAGAATCCAGATGACCGGACTTTAACCTAGTTGAGGCCACTAAAGGAAGCTAAAGTTCAGAAATCTGTTTATTGATTTGTTTGTTGCTTACATCTGCATTAATTTTGGAAACCAGATATAATAAGCCCTGACTTATTTCAAGAGTGCAAATAGCCCTCAACGTACAACCATCCATTTCAATTGTAACCAAAGTTACAACAGCACTAAAAAAAAAGTGACTTATGAACGTTCTTCACCCTTATGACTATTTCAGCATCCCCATGGTCATATGATCACAATTCGGATGCCTGGCAACTGGCTCATATTTATGACGGTTGCAGTGTCCCGGGGTTATGGGATCCCCTTTTGCGACTTTCTGATAAGCAAAGACAATAGAGAAACCAGATTCACTTAACAACCATATTACTAACTTGACAGCTGTAGCGATTCACTGAGCAACTGTGGCAAGATAGGTCATAAAATGGGGCAAAACAGTTATAAACTGTCACGCTTAACAACAGGAATGTTGGGCTCAGTTGTGGTCATAAATCGAGGACTACCCGTACATGCATAGGATTCAACTATATAAACACTGAGCTGAGTAACTTACTGATATAAACTAAGAGGCCTAAGCATGAGGGGGGAAAGGCACCCAATGCAGAATGTAATTGAAGCCCTGCTGTTTCTTATGTGCCTGGTGGCTACCATATTGACTTTCTAACCATCTTCCTGCTGACATCAGGAATGTGGGCTAAATGATTAATGGATATTCCAGGTGACAGAGCAAAGTCTAGCAGGACCAGGATGGATGGCTTGGTTCAGTTGAAGAATCATTTCCTTCCCGAGTTGCTTTTTCTCCCATGGCAATAGAAGTCATTAGAAAAACTCCTGATCGTTACCATGCTTCTTTTTAAAACAATGTGAAATGAGAGGTGTTTTTTTCCCCAAATAATCTTTGCAGGACAGCCTAACTTCAGCAGCTGTATACTGTAAACACAACTACCATGCTGCATTAGGAAGTGCATGCTACAGTCCTCCAAAGCACTCCTGCTCCTTCGGTACAAACAGGCTGGCCTCTTTAAATAATTCACCACTGGATGTCACACAAGCACAGATGAAAGAATTACATCTTGCCGGTAGCTATTGCAGTCTTGGGACTGTATACAGAAGGCCAGATTAGGCATTAACTAGAAACTTATTTGAAACACCTAACCAAGTTCAATGATGATAAAATCATTAACTATGACCAAGCAATTAATAACGAAAGACATGATTCAGGCATTACACAGAAGACTGAGACATTCAGAAAAGAGGTATTCTTTGCTCCTACAAAAGGGCAGCCTTGTAGGAAAATGGGCATTAAAAAGCATTTGTTTCAAGGCTCAGATTCACCAGGATTGGATCCTGCAGGTTGGACCCAAATAGATATTATGCAAGCAATTCTATTTCATTCCCTTCGGCTCCTTGTAAGCCTTTGGTAAATGTATACTGATCAGCTATTCCCAATCAGGATATGTCCAGGTTTACCAAAAATAGTAATACTACCTTACTCTCAAATGGCTGGTATATTCCAGAGAGTGAAAGTGATCTAAGTTGTTCTTCCTGACTTTGGCCTGGTTCACACAACTCATTAAACTCATGATGTAGTTTGCCTGGAAAGGAGTTGATAGGTTGTGTGAACAAGTCATTCTGATGTATTTAGTGAACATTTACTGAAGCTTTGCCATATGTGTAGCTCAGACCATGGTTTATATCTTTATTACTACAAATTACAGGCACGTATATTTGACTGGGTTTTTTTGGAGGGGGGGCATAATTTACCTGTTGAAGGGTTGAATGGACCTGAAAACCAAATAGGAGCCTGTTGAACAATACAATCATTAGATAATTTCAGTCAGTCACACAGTCTTCCCTGGAAAATTAAGGACGTTATTAAGATTGGGAAGATCTAATGAATAACACTCATATTCATTACCCTGAGCAACTAGAAAGAATATGAGCTCAGTGTATTATTATTGTGATAATTCTATGCTGAGTTGAAATGGTGGGTTTCCAACACATCTGAAGGGACTATTTCGCATAACAACTCATTGGCTAGATCCAGTTGACATATTTAATCCTAGACCCAGATTTTTTAAAAATCCAAATGCTTTGCTCAAATAATTTTAACTTTTTATGGTGCAATATAACAGCTTGTTTCCACGGTATCAGGGAAGGGCAAAAAAGTCAAAAACATAGTCATGATCATATAATCAAAACCACACCCCTTTTTACATGGAGCTTCAGTTGCATGATTGTGGCCACAATTATTTTTCATTTTACTTCCTCTATGGATCCTTGTTTGATTCACACAAGATGCTGATTTAATGGTGCTGAACCACAAATTCCCTGATCCTATTTTAATCTGGTACCTTTTGCCAACCCAGCCATTGAGTTTAATAGGCCAATACCGGTGGTCCTTGATTTGTCTAGTGACCGTTCAAAGTTACAAAGGCACTGAAAAAAGTGACTTACGACCATTTTTCACACTTACAACTGTTGCAGCATCCCCATGGTCATGTGATCAAAATTTGGACACAGGGCAATCGACTCATGCAATCACCTTTTGCAACCTTCTGACAAGCAAAATCAATGGGGAAGCCAGATTCATTTAACAACTATATTACTAACTTAACATCTGAAGTGAATCACTTAACAACTGTAGCAAGCAAGGTCATAAAATGGGGCAACATTCATTTAACAACTGTCTCACTTAACAACAGAAAGTTTGGGTTCAGTTGTGTTCATAAGTCAAAAGACTACCTATAATTTTTTTCAGATTAATCTCTTTCACATCTCCAAACATGGAAATGAAACTGGGCTATCATTTTCATAGCACATCACCCTACCTACATTACTTTGCTACAGCCATAATAACTAAATATTTTCCTTGTCCCTAAAATGGATTGCTTTTTCCCTAACAGGCAACACAGTAATTATATCAAAATATCTAAAAGAGTCAAATTGCTCAATAATTTGTAGAAAGCCTCAGGCATACATAGGATTGACACAATTTCTGGTGGGATCTCTTAATTCTTAAAAACAAAATGCACCTTGCTACTGCTCAACAAGAAGAGAAATTCACTTTTTTTCAGAGTTGAATTTATGTTTACCGACAAAGAAATAAAGGGAGACTGGTATAGATCTATTTCAAGCTATTTAACTCTCATCAGCTAGCCATACCCTTCTGGGATTTGAACCTGGGCTTCTTGTGAAAGGGGAAGCAGTGTGCTCAGTCCCATAATTGGGTAGACCAGGTTGCCCTGATAAACACTTTTTTTCAGACTATATTCCACCCATAACATATTTAAATCAGTATTGCTGGACCTAGAAAACAAGTTCTAGGTTCAAACCTGATGAACTTTTGACACAAATTAAACTATAACTATAACCATCTGAATTATTTATTCCAATTGTCCAAAAATTTAAAGCATGTTTTGCAATTATCTGTGACTGCTTAACATGCAATCCATTTATATTAATGGTAAATGCAGATGGATGAATACTTACCTGTTTAAAAAGGAAATGAGACCACTCAAAAATCACAGTCATTTCTATATCTTTGGAGATATTTTTTTTTCATTTTCCCCCCCATACTTGCTGGGGAATTCTGAGAGTTGATAGTTCAAACTTCTTAAAGTTTTCAAGTGTGAAAAATATTTAGATAGGCCTTTCAAAGAAGACATTGCAAACAACATTTTCTATACCAATCTTAATACAGTTTCTATTATAAATGTAAAACATGCTTTAGAAATGTACTGCATGCTTTCCAAAACTATACCAGAGTACAGTTAGTTTTCAAACCATTGGTGGCTAGAAAAAGCACTTCTTCTTAATGAATTGTCTGCCCTCCTGTCTTTATAAAAAGAAAGTATCATTAGCAGTATTGTATTGGCAGACTTCCCCATGCAGAATGGCTATTGTTGAGTGAGCAAACAGGCTTCCTTGAAATCTTCTCCAGTATCTTCCCATGTGGTGCCAGCCGTCCAGAAGCAATTTTAAAAAGTCATCTGCATATAATCTGTCCTTGTAATCCAACACTCAAATAAGGTAGGTGAGGATGATCAGAAAAGAGGCAGATAAGAGAAAATAGTGTCAAGACAACTATATTACTCAATACCTAGTAACAACTTTTATTAGCAGCTCTTGGTTGTTCGGTTGGCAGGCTCCTAAAGGAGATTTTCTAGAAGAACATCACTCAATACCATTTTTAAAATAAAATATCAAGGCTGTTGGTTGTTACAAAATGCTTTAGAAAGTCTTTTGAAGAAAAAAAGAGTTCCAAAAACTGACAAAATGCTGAGATAAGTAGGAATCATTCAATAAACCCCCAAAACTTCCTAAAAATACGATCAATGTCTACTAGTAGAGTAGATGAAACTAGTGAGCAAAATTATGAGGTTTGCACTGGAAACTTTGTAGATTTTTTTTTCATAAGCATTTCAACTGGATGACAGTTTTTAGTTCCTCTTTCTTACACTCTACAGTAGTTTCCTTCCTTCTCAGTAAATTCATGATTTGTTAATATTACCATGGAATTCATATACACTAACTATTGTGGTAGGATATAAAAACTGTATTCTTTGCATGAGCTTGAAGCATTATTAAAGTAATATCAAACACGTTTAATGACAGCATGGTGCAGTGGTGGGTTATAAATTATTTTGCTGCTGGTGGTTCTCTCAGGGTCGCACCTCGCGCACACGTGCAAAGCGCACACAAAGTGCTCGCACTCACACCGCAGTCAAAAATTAGCTTCTGCGCATGCACAGCAGCAAAATTCAAAATGGCGGTGCCCATGGAGACACGGAAGGAACTGCCTCCGTGATGTCATCACAGAGTTGCTAACAGTTCTATAGAACCAGATAGAACCTGTAGGAACCCACCTCTGGCATGGTGTCGTTATGACTTTGTAGAAGATAAATACTTGAAATTTGTAAGGAAATTGTAAATTGAAAGAATATAAATATTAGTGATTTCAAGTGTAGAATTTTTCCAGTTATTTCAAAAGGACTATTTTTCAAAGAGAAAATTAAGGATTTTTAAAAGGGAAATATATCAATGATTGATTTATGAGAAAGCCATTTCATTATTATTATATTATTTACTTCTAAAAATTTCACTAAAATGACACATCACTAAAACCATAATTGACCTCGGAATAGAATCAGCCTATACCAAAAGCTAAGGAATGTACAGTATAGTCTTATACAGGGAAATTTTATTTTAAATCATGGATGTTTATTTTAAAGCAGACACATGCCATTCTGCTTAAAATGTATATGTGTTTGTTTATTGCACAGTATTTATGACAGACTCTGAACAATGAACAAGAGCAAAATAAAAAACGTATTATCTCAATTGGTAAAAACAATACCATAAGCAATAATACATTGAAATCAATGCATTGTAATAAATTACAATGGATAGTCAGACATCCTAAACTCTGAAGTGTTTTATAGGCCTCCCTCAATGATATGAGGATGGAAGTCAATCACACTTATATGAGGAATGTATTCCATAAAGTGGGCGGTAGCTCACCAGGCCTAATATAGATTCATTTTCCTGTGGGGATGGAATTGATAGATCTTCCTTTGATCTTTGGACTACTAGACGGATAGAAGCATTCTTGGCCTGTGGCCCCTGATATACTACAATGCTATGTGATATAGAACTCTAGAACTAGAACTAGGAAGGTTGGCCAGTGCAATGTCCTCAAGATGAATATAATTTTGCCAAGACAGGTCTTCTTGACCAACAGACTAACCACTGCATTTTGCACCAGCTGAATTTTCTAGATCATGCTCAAGGCATTCTCCATAGTCTATGTTTCAATAGTCCAGTTGCCAAGTTACCCTGGTCCAGGCAAGGTTGCAACTTGTACACCAGCCAAAGCTTGGCAAAGCCCCCTGATCACAGTCTCCACCTTTTGATGTAGATGTGCATCCAAGAAAAGATCCTTAGTTCCCTCAAAAGCAGTTAGGGAACAAGTGGAAGCGCTGATGGTTAGACATGTATGCAACTCCATCTTGCTAGGGTTTAGTCTGAGGTTCTTTATCTCCACTCAGACTCTGACAGCTTCTGGACCCTAGACTCTAAATATTTAGAGTCCAGAATATTTATTTCTAGCTTTGTCTATGAGGGCTATGTAGAACTGGAAATCATCAGCATATTGACAATCTTTCTTAGCATCCTCTTAAATAACACTGAGGAGAGGACTGAGTCCTGCAGTACCTCACACTGGAGCCAGCAATGGTTAGTTCCCCACTTATTATTGACTGGATTCATCTACACACCTGGAGCTGCAAGATGGTGCCTCGAAGACTCAAACACCAGTCACAAGATGAGGTCCAGCAGCTCATGAATGGCTGATCCATGGCAGCTTGGCAGTCAGTACATTAGCAGCAGCACTAGTTTGTCTGTTGCCTGACTTCACACACAGGCACTCATGCTAGTTACCTATAGGGCAATGTTCTGGTCATTATGATAATATCTCACACAATTCCCTGCCACCTCCTCCTTCCCAGCTATTACAGTCTTCTGGATCTGAACTCAAGAAGGCAGATTTCCAACCAGTTCTCAATAATATGTGTCAAGTCTGTGCCTTCATCTGTCAGCATTTCCTGGACTAAGGTGGTATTATCTCACACTGGCCTAGACTTTGGCAGCAGATCTGGAATTCCTGGCACCTGTCAGTTTGGCCATCTGGGGGCCAGAGTTGTGGTGCTTGGCTTGGAAGAAGGAAGCCTCACCAAAATACAGGTCATTTTTCTCCTTTAATAGTCTATCTAGTACCTCCTGCCACATCATCTTCTATCCCCATGGACATTCCTGAGTGTATGGTTTTGTGTTCTAGTTCCATCATTTCAATGGACTAGGAACTGTATGTAATTCAAAAGCGTGTGCATTTTCACTGTGGAAGCTGGTTAATCAAAAGGCTCTCATTCCTTCCAGCCAGCTCTTTGTTTCTAGGTGTTTAGATATCAAATGATTCCCCCCCCTAAATAGGTACTGAAGTTAAACAGCATGTTAAACATTTGGCTGTATCCTTAGTGTTTGGAAGAGATTAAGTTCAGGGTTCATTGTGTTGTCTGTCATTTCCAAGATTAGATAGTTTAGCTAGGCTCCTACTGGCAATGTAAAAGTCTCTGAATTTATTGACTGTCTGGAATTATTATCAAAGCTTCTAAACCTTCATTGACACCTTGTAAACAAAAATCCCATTATTTTAGTAGGCATGATAAGATTTACGTGGGACTTACATTTGTGTTACGATTGATAGAAGTCTTTAAAACTGTTACAAAAAGTAGTGGTGATTATGATAAACAGCTTCAGATTTAATTAACAGCTTAAGGTGTTTTCACACATGCAGCTTTATGGTGGTTGCTTAAATTGGTTCAATGTGGTAGCCACAAGCCTTGCATTTATCAGGAACAATAATTTCAATACAGACTGCTATGTTGTGCGCGCACACATGCTGGGTTTATATCTTAATTTAAAAAAATCATTCTGCTTTTCCCACTCTGTAGCCCTTCAGACAAATTTATCTGATAATATCTCAGCCATTGAAATAGGGAATTCTGTCATTCTAACATGTGGAAAGATCCAATTTTCAGAGTTTCATTCGTTCTACACATTCCATTACCCTGTGAAAAGACCTGTTCAGCTTACCACATTGTGTGAATTCAGTCACTGTAATTTGTAAGCTATAATTAATGACAGCCTCAGTGAATTGAAGGCAATCAACAAATCAAACGACAATTAAAACACTAACTTTCACTGCTCTCATTATGACAGAGTGCAGTGAGAGAACATAGCCATGGACTCAGGAAGACCACAGTTTAAGGGTTTAAATTATAATTTACAAAAAAGCAGATTTCAAATATTTATATACATACATACATACATACATACATACATACATACATACATACATACATACATACATACATGCACGTGCACACACACACACACACACTTGAGCAAGGGTTGGACTAGAAGACCTCCAAGGTCCCTTCCATCTCTGTTATTCTGTTATGAAGATATTCGTATTTGAAAGTGGTAACAAACTGCCCTGGAAGGAGATAGAAATATTTACATTGCCCAAAAGGAGGCAAAACCAGTTCTGTAATATTGCTAAGATAGATGTGTGGAATATCAGGAGCTGAATTCAACTGAAAAGCATCTTTATGGCTGGAGGAGGAGGAAATACTGGGCTTTTTAACATCATGTCATCCGAAAATGAACTTTATCACAATCCTTTATATGTGGTTCTTATCACAAACTCCAAACGTTTCTGTGGTTTATAAGTTGAGCAACTGCCACATACCAGAGAAACAATATATACCACAACTCCTGCTTATATTTTTTCATGATTCTTAGGTCCAGTTTATTTAACAGTTCACGAAATGAATAGAAATATACAATATAGAAAATCTATAATATTTTATATAGAGTTTGGATCCCAAAACACTTTATATTTTATAAATATGTTTAGCATATTCCAGCTGGATTAATGGGGGTTTGTTTTCAAGAAAATAAGACTAAACTTTGCTGTTTTGCAATCAGGGAGGGCTTCAACCTCCTAAAATAATTTCAAATTTTGTTGAAACTACAAATCCCAGAATTTCCAGCCAGCATGGCTAAGAGAATTGTGATCCCAATCCATCACACTGGGAAGGTTGACCTAGCTAAGAGTTGGTGTTTGGGCAATGTCTGAAGAGGCCTCCTGTCATCGAAACTCCAACCATATCAGCTTAATCATCAAATCCTGTTTTCCCTTGCTTTCAGAAATGGTGCAGGCCAGAGGTGGGTTTTAAATCTTCATACTACCAATTCGCTCAGGGGTGCGCTGCGGGCATGGGCAGTTCTTTTAAAAAGCTTCTGTGCATGCACAGAAGCAAAATCCAAGATGGCGCTGCCTATGGCACCACCGAAAGAATCAGTTCAGGAGCATGGCAGGCCCAGGTTACTAACGGTTCTACTGAATCGTGCCGGTAAGTTACTAACAGTTCAGTAGAACCAGACCGAACCGTTAGGAACCCACCTCTGGTGCGGATATATGATGTATGTAATCTTTTTATTGAACCACTGAATTGCTTCTAGACCTAAAGATTGTCATGGTTTGTGGGTCCCATGATTTGAAAGACTGCCATCTATGTTCCATCAGCCATAATATTCCTCCTTGCTACAACTAGGGAGAGGATCTTTTTGGCAGTTGTACCTCAGCTCCAGAACTCCCTTTCAGTAGTCTGTAAATGATGGAATGTGTTGGCACTGACATGGGTGATCCACAAACCCATCAACTGGAACTGTACATGGCACTGATGGCCAGAAAATTATCCAACCTAGTTTTACATAATGTGTGATAAGCCCAGTTCTGACTGACCTCGTAGTTTAAAATGTTTTTAGCATTTTCTGGAAGTTGGTCTGTTGGATGCCTCCATTATCATGTCTCAGCCATCCTTTTTCTTTTCTTTTCTTTTCTTTTTTGCAAATACACACAACAGTCTGTCAGGAAGATTACAATTTCTTTGCTCGTTCTCACCTTCTTAGGTAAATTTAGGTGCTAATAATTGACCCTTGTTATATTGCTTATTGAGTGAAAAAAGACAATTAGTTAAATAACATAAATGCTAGCAAAATGTTATTTGTTCTTATTATTGGTTGGTCTCAATTTTTCCTAATTAATTGGACCACCAAAGACCAAAGCTATAGAGATATCATTGATTCAAGAATCATGAATAAAGACATTGGGCTGGGCTAGGTTATAATTATATATATATATATATATATATATCCATCCAAGCCAATTTTGTAGTGTAGGGTTGTACAACATTTATTGCTATAAGCTAAATCATGTTATTTAAATTTCTTTAAGCTGTTCTTCAGTTAATCTTAACTAATAAACAAAATTAAGAAGAAATTAAAAATAGAATAGAATATAATAGAATAGAATAGAATAGAATAGAATAGAATTCTTTATTGGCCAAGTGTGATTGGACACACAAGGAATTTGTC
>JANHFT010001399.1:128909-147150 GCA_032467955.1 Pseudoxenodon macrops
ATAACAGATATAAGTATAAACATGATTATGAATACATGAAAAGATACAAATAAAAGGGAATATTAGGACAGGGACAGTAAGCACGCTGGTGAGCTTATGCACGCCTTCCTACCATTAACCACGGAGTACACAACTTTTTGGGCTGCAAAGTACCACAAATGAGTAGGGTGCCATTTCATACAAGCAGGAGTTGACCTTTGCACTTTGCTGTTTGATTTTCCAGGTATGGTTTAAGTGGCTGTTAATGCTAAGTAAGGTTGGATCTGGTTAGTACTCAAATGGGAGATCATCTGAAAATTTCAGGATTGTAACAGAAAATACATACAGTACACATTATATCAGAAAGTGGATAAATATAGTTGCCAAGGAAAACTACACAGATATGCCCATAAAGTCACCAGCAATTGAGCTCAATTTTTCAATTTATTTTCAAGAATAGGTTGGACAATCATTGGACTGGAATCGTATAAGGCTCCTGCTTTGAGCAGGGATGGTTAGACTAGAAGACCTCTGAGGTCCCTTCCAGTTCTATAATTCTATTTCTATTTCAATTCAAAAATGGCATGATGGCTTCTATTTTGTAACTAGGGATTCAAACCGACGACCTTCTGATCTACAAGCTCAGTGTCTTAGCCACTGAGCCACCGCATCCGCCATAGTAGGCATAATAAGTCACAAAGTATAGCCCTTTACTGGAAGAAAAATTTGAAACTTTATTTAGACGTGGTGGCGCAGTTGTTAGAATGCAGTATTGCAGGCTAATTCACTGTTCACTGCCAGGAGTTCAATCCTGACCGGCTCAAGGTTGACTCAGTCTTCCATCCTTCTGAAGTTGATAAACTGAGGGCCCAGATTGTTGGGGGCAATATGCTGACTCTATAAACTGCTTAGAAAGGGCTGTAAAACACTATCAAGTGGTATATATTGTTTCCCCCCCCCAAAAAAAACTTATTTTTGTTTGTGAGCGTGCTGTCTACCAATACTAGTTTTTTTTTCTTTCCAATCTCCAGGCAGCACATTAATATGCAAACAGCAATGAATACATTTACAAAAGCACACAAATCTGCAAGCAATCATCATTTTTATTTTCTATGATTGATTACAAGATTCATATGAAATAAAGAGACATTTTGGAAAGAGATAGCATAAGGGACTGATGTTTTCTATTTTTCAAAGATGCAATAATCTTTAAGAGAGATGAGACAGGAACACTAATAGATTGTTGTTGCTGTTTTTGCTTCAGAGAATATTCTCATGTGACAGTTACATCATGCCCATCCACCAAATTGTTTCTTTGTGCTGCAGAATGGAGCGTCCCCCAATGTCCTACTTCCCACCTCTATAGTGCCCTCTAAAAGAGTTAAATCCAGAATAACCAAGAGCCAATCCCTTCATGCTAATTGCCCAGAGTATTGTTTCCAGTAGCTCTGGAAATTTCCTTTTTATTTGGTATATAATTGCATAGACAGTGTAAACTTTTCCTTTAAAAAAAACAATCTCTTTTGCCGTTTTTTTTCTTTTTCCCTATTTCTGCTTGCCTTTTGTCTAATTTTGCCAGTTAACTGTTTCTGATGTTTGCTGATCTTTAATAAATAAGCATCAGATTTGCTAGCTGAACTAAGTTGCAGGTATGCTAGTTCTGATTTGGATGCAGAGATGGCCTGATAGATCTCTGGGTGAAAACTAACCTGGAAATTACCCACAGTTCATGTCTTAGGAACATCGTAGCATGAGGGGAAAGGGGTCCAACTTTATATGGGTCAGGAGGACTCAAACGTAACATGTCTGCACAACTTCACAGCAGTTTAAGAAGTCCCAAGGCTAAGAGAATACTACGTATAATACCGTGTGGGGATGACCTTGGAATACAAGAGGAAGAAGGGCATCCTATTGTCTGATATATGAAATCTGAGTCCAAAGAAGTGATGGAGATGGAGAAGCATTCAGAAGGGACCCTATCAAATTTTTGGGAGAGTAAAAGAAAGGGAGAGGGAAGGTATTTTTAGATGGGCAAGATTCTGTTGCTGTAATAAGAGAGTCAGTTTGGTATATTGGCTAAGGCACTGGGTTAAAAACCAGGAGAATGTGCATTCTTGTCCCAACTTAGGTAAAAAGCCAGCTGTGTGTCTTTGGGCTGGTCACTTTCTCTCAACCCTAAAAAAGAGGCAAGGACAAACCACTTCTGAAAAACCTTGCCAAGTAAACTGCATGGACTTGTCTAGGCAGTCTCCAAGAACCTGCATCGATTGAATATAAAATACATAGACCTTTTTGTCAAAACCCTGTGTTTTCTTTCAATGAAATGACCTTTTTTTCCCCAATAGCATTATTTTCTACTTGCTGTTCTCTTATATAGTTTGTAATTTTCCATGGGAAGTCTTGTAGACACATCATTAACAGCACTTCAGTTACATTTACTTTTTAGGGCCAGGATTTATTGCAAGACAGTAAAAGTCGTGGTTGAATGAGAAGGGGGAAAAAAATACCTTGACTTCAGTTTATAGAGTAGCTTTTTTCTTGTGAGAGATTAGACCCAGAATGATTTGAGATAGAATCAAAGAATTCCATCTTTTTTAATTAGTCTGTGAAAGGCAGGAACCTCTAATACAAATATTTGACTCTGAAGTTGTACACTAGAACTCAAGTCATCAGGGGGAAATTTATAGGCAGCTCTAATGCTCCTTGACAATGATTTTCTTGGATTATGACTTCTCAAATGGCTGTTTATTGCCAATAGCACTACATTTGGAAATACATAAGGTTCATGGGATTAAGGCACTGTCTATGTTAAAATGTTTAATCTTCACTTTACATGAGTTATGGTAATGGAAGGCTTTTCTCTTGTATATGGATAGTGGTTTTGAGTCAAGTTAGCTATTTTTACAAACACCAATGAATCACTAGTTAAACAAACTTTCTGATGAGAAGCTAGCTTTGTCTTCTTACCTAAATTTATATTTTACTTGTGGGGGGGATTTTTTGCAGAAGTTGAGTGAAATCTAAATTGGCTGTTTAATTATATAAGTATTTAATGGCAAAGCACTGATTAAACTATTTTAACAGTTAGTTAAAATGGTGGGTAAACAGCAACCACTTTCCTATTGCTGGCTGATTAATTCTCACACAGGATGCCACTTACTTAATAGAATCAGTCACATAATAGCTATAATGACAGCACGCTCATGGTATTTGATATTGCTCTACAAATAAAACACCTATTTGTCAAGAGCAGATGTGGTGGAACAGATACGGAAAAGCTTAAATGGAATTAACCAAGTTTTTCACAATGGGCAAAAAGCTGGCTGTTAATGCAGTGGCAAATAATACAGTTAAGTGCACAGCACATAGAAGCATCTTAAGTACGCAAGCACATTTGCCTAGCTCAGATTTCCCCTACCTCATATCCTCCAGACATATTGGACATAAACTTCTATTTTTCTTACTGGTTGATCTAGTGTTGGCCTGGCCCAGCACTGTGGACTAGTTCTGGTTCAAGTTACTTCAAGCTTCACTTGCAAAAGCCCCTTGTTCACTACAGTTTGTTTGTTTGTTTATTTTGTCAAACATGTATATGATTACAGACTAAGAATAAATATGATTGTGAATATATAAGATATATAAGCATGGTTATGAGTACAGTGGAACATTCGTTCACAACCACAATCCGTTCCTGGATCCTGGTCGGCACCCGATTTGGTCATGAACGGAAGCACGACTTACTGCACATGCGCAGACACACACAAAATGGCGCCGAAGGGAAAACCGCTACAGCAGGGAAAAGAGCCACGGCTGGGTTTGATCAGGAATCGAAGATACGGTCATGAACAGAGGTAACTTTTGAGTTGATTTTTCGTTCAGGAACCGATTTGGTCGCAGACTGGGGCATTCGGGAACCGAGGTTCCACTGTACACGATATTTTATGAATAAACAACAGGCCAGGTTCTCAATAGGTTGCCTGCCATTCTATTGAGAAGCCGTGAGGTTTAACTGTCCTTAATATTTCTCCATTCTTTCCAGTTGCTTATTATTTATTAGCGTAAATTCTACTCTGTTGTGTCATGATCAATGGTATTTGAGTTGATCAATGACAATAATATATATATGCTATAGATAAATAAAATAATTATCATATACAAGTAGTCCTCGACTACAATAGTTCATTTAATGACCATTCAAAGTTACAGAAGCACTGAAAAAAGTGACTTATAACCGTTTTTCACACTTACAATTGTTGTTGCATCCTCATGATCATATGATCAAAATTCAGATTCTTAGCAACTGACTCATATTCATGATGGCTGCAGTGTCCTGGGGTAATGTAATCAATGTTTGCAACCTTCTGACAAGCAACGTCCATGGCGAAGCTGTCAAATGCAAGGAAAATCAGAAGATCCAGACAGTTCAAATGGATATAAAGACTTATTACAAGCTTAAGCTCTGTTCAAGAATCTGAATTACTAATGACAAGGGAAATTAGCAGGAGATAATAGTAGAAGGAATTCAAGGTGGACTTGACTTAGATCTCTTGTGGACACACAGGGTTTCGTGTAGTGGTGAAATGCTACCTACATGGTCGTGTTCATGTGAGTAGGTAGCGGCGGCCACCACTGGTTCTGAGAACCAGTAGCGGCCATAGCGCGAGGCTCCACCCACCTGCCCAAACGTCACCATTTCCGGGTGTTTTTACCCTCTGTGCATGCGCAAAGTCTTCTGCACATGCACAGAGGGTGAAAAAGTGTGTGTGACAGGGGCGCGCACGCAAGTGAAGTGCATGCTTCCGAACCGGTAGGAAAGGTAAGTAGATTTCACCACTGATCTCGTGACTAATGAGATGTTTGACCCCTCCTTCAGGCTCAGCCTAGTCATCTACAGAAGTCAGATTCATTTAACAACTGTGTTACTAACTTAACAACTGCAGTGTTGGTTCACTTAACAACTGTGGCAAGAAAGGTTGCAAAATAGGACAAAAGCCCCTCAACAAATGTCTCACTTAGCAACATAAATTTGAGGCTCAATTGTGATCGTAAGTCGAGAACTGCCTGTAAAGTAAAATAATAAATAAAAATAAATCTCTCATTGAAGCATACATGAGTTAAAAACATATAATTTATGTCATGACCTTGTCCAACCTGCACCATACAAACATGCAAAACTGGGTGAATGGATGGAGTTTCCGCCATCAGCAGAAGTAGCCTGCAGTACTGCATTCTAACCACTGTGCCACCATGGCTCTAATATCAGTACATAAAAGCTCTTAGGAACAAATGGCTGGAGAATTCTGGGGGTTAAAGTTCACAAATCTTAAAGTCAAAATTGCTATGTCTGGACATCCCTGGACTAGAGGGTTTAGCTCTTCCTTTCCTCATTTGGGGGGATAAACCAACCTAACAAGGTTATTTTATTCAAACACTATTTTTTATAAATAAAATTAATGTAACCCATACACCCTTTTAATTGTAAATGTTGAAATATTAAATGTGAATTTAATGCAATTTAGAAGAAGATAAATGATAGACCTACCACCCTGTAGTCATATAGTTGTTTACAAATTACAGTAGTTAAAAAGGAAAATCCCAAAAGAAGATACAGTACAGGCAGTGGTGGGGTTTAAATAATTTAACAACCGGTTCTCTGCCCTAATGATTTCTTCCAACAGCCAGTTCACAAAACTGCTCAGAAAGTTAACAACCGGTTCTCCCAAAGTGTTGTGAACTGGCTGAATCCCACCACCAAGTACAGGGCATTCTTTCTTTTGTCTAGAAAGGAAGGGATGAAAACTAAGAAATTCTATTCTTGCAACATAATTTTTTCCTAACCTAGAGATTGAAAGCAGAAAAAGATTGAAGGTTGAGAAACAATTGAGAATATAAGCCACATTAAGAGAGACAAGAGTTAAAGAAGACTAAAAAGCCACATCACAGAAATAGGTTTTTTAAAACTACAAAGAGAAATTGAACTTTATTTATTTAATTGGTCAATGACCAGCCATATCAAACAACAAAATAAGTGATAAAAAGCAGGAAACACAACCAGGATCAAGAAAGAGAAACAAGTGCACCTACATACCAGCAACTACAATACCCTGTCAAGTGTATATATTATCTAAGAATTGTTAGTAAATAACTAAGCAAAGTATTAATATGAATAAGGATGTTTATTTCTTTAACTGGTTATTCCTAACTATTATTATTGCAGCAGCACAAAATTTTACTAAAGCATGAGTGGTGCCTAGATTTGAAAAAGTTGGTTCACATAGAAATTATCTGATCTCCTTAAAAAATCTAATAAAGGGAGAATGTACGTTGATCTGATGTTCCTGTAGAACGTGCAGAACAATAGGACATGTGAGATATCTTCAACTTTCCCATTGCCACATATAAAACTATAGAGAGAAGGGGTTGTGATGTAAAAGGACAATAATAAGAACTTAATCAGATTCCAGTGAAGTCTATGGTCATTCTACGAATGGTTTTTTAATGGGTCAGAATGTTTCCTGGAGGTGTACATACATACGTTATCAGGTGGGAGTAGAACTCAAGAGCTACTAAGACAAAATAGAAACATTCTGCTGTTTAAAAGAAATGACGTAAACCTGCACAAACAGAAGACAGAAGTTCAAAGAATTTGAAAAGGAGCTATCAGCACGATAGCTGCAGGGATGGGGATTTGAAACCTACATTAAAGAAGTGATTCTATAACTTGATATGACACAAGAGTAAAAACTGAATTAAATTACCTAAGGGGAGAGCCACATACGAAACACTTCACAGCTTTTGTAGATAGGCCACATTTACCAAACTGCGAAAGGAAGCACTTTGTGGATAGACTTTAGGAGCATGTGGTTTCTGTCGCACAGTATACTACAACAGATCTCAATCAGTATATGACTTGTCATTGAAATATTTAGTAGGCAATTCCTACTAAATCTGCCATTTCAATTTCCCTGCCTGTCACCTGTATACTTCTTTCTATTTCAGAATGCTTGTAGGGGGAAAAAATCCAACAGTTATTTTAAATATACCGTATTTTTAAGAACATGTATTTGCATGTAGAAGACACCAAGCTCCCATTGAAAATAGGCAGGTAGCTGCCATGCTTCTTTTCCTTTTCTAATCTGTGTATCATGCTATATGTATTTAATCTCCAACTACCCCTACAACTCTAATATGTCCATTGATTCTAATATCGTTATTATTCATTGAAAAAGAAAGAATTGAAATTCCATTTAAACCAAACAAGCAGACAGATCTCCATGAACCAAGTAGGCCTACTCCTGTTCTTCAAGGAACAAACATAACGGTTACCCAACAAGGTCCATGGAAAATACCAAACAAATTATGAAAAGCAGAGAATCTAGCCTTTAACAAAGCACAGGAAGAATGACATGATATTCAGAAGTATATTCACAAACAAAGGTAGCGAGGCTAGCAAGAAACCCATTGTCCTGCTTCTGATTTCACTTACATATACAGGCACACAAAGTTGCTATGGAAATTAGCAATTTACTCAAGGTCAAGGAGATAAGACCAGACAAGGAATGCAAACCAAAACAGAGTCTCTGAAAGAAGCTTGCTTGAGTGCTTTTGCTTTTAACAGGAGTGTGCAGAAGAATAGTCAAAATCTCATTCAGAGTTTCAAGATCCAGATCAGGGTTGTCAGCCAGTCTAAAGATCATAAGCGATCTTACGATTTTCATAAGAATTTCATAAGTAGAATTTACATATGAGCATCATGCAAAAGCTGAAGATTAGACAGTTGATTTCAACAAGAGATCATGAGTCAGGGCTATCTTTTAAATCAGGGGGCAGACACTACGTTTAATCAAGAGATTTACTTCCTTCCTTGGCAAGGAGTCTAATACAACATCCTTGTTCTGCTCTTCACTCTATTTGCTGGGTGTGAAGGCTGGAAGCTTTATATCATCATATCTGACCACCCTGGCTGTTCAGGTAGAGTCTGTGTTTGATCAGTCTCAGATGATTTTTGACTTTGTGTGTCCTATGGCTGTCATACCACAGTTTCTACTGGAGCCATTTCTTCAGTCATTGCCTGGCTCCTGGCCCATGACACACATCACCTCTAAGAGTGTGCATTATGATAGACAGTACGGTAGGAGCATTATCGTTTTCAGTCACATGGAGGTAATGAACAAATACCCCCATGCAAAATATAGTCATCACCTTACCATCCGAAAGAATCTGCCCATTACAACATTCAAAAGCAGTTTCTACATTGCAAGGTCCCATGGTGACTGAAAGGAGGTTAATAATGTGATCAGATGCTCTCAAAATATTAGTCTTTATTCAGGTGAAACCAGTGAAAGCAATAGAGATACCATTGGGTATCATCCTGATCTGTAGGAGTCTTACATCTTGCTATACAAAACCAAGCAGACTGCATAATGACAACCAATAGCCTCAGGACCACCTATGAACACTTTATGGTCTTCCAAGTTGCTTTTTTCTTCTGCTCACTATGCTAAAAGTAGTTGCAGATACAGTTTTTCAGCATTCCGAGTTGGGAAACAATCCTCTCCACAATGGAAGCATTGATATATCCAAATCTTATCAACTTGGAAAAAAATTGTATCCTACAAAGATATTTTAAATGAGAATGGTGAACTCCTGGTGAACTAGACAACAATTACAAAATCAAGGGGTGGACTCAGCTTGGTGGCCATATTTACAGATACATTCATGATACAAAAAAGATGTTAAAACATGGGGTCTTTATAAAGAACCAATAACACTTGATAAGATTTTATTAGGGACAGATGAAAAACTGATTTAAAAATATCTAATTACTTATTGAGTTATAAAATGGAAGAGGAACAAGTCAAAGAAACAATGATTGTATGGGCAATTTTTTTTGGCTACACTATAGAATTAGACAAATGGCAAAAGCTTTGGGATAGGAACTATAAATTGACAATGGTTACCACATACAAGGAAAATATTTATAAAATGTTTTATAGGTGGCATTTGCCAGCGGCAAATTGGCAAAAATGTTTAGTAATCTGTCTGCTAAATGCAGGAAATGCAGTCAGACTCCAGGTACTTACTATCATATGTGGTGGACTTGTATGAAAGCAAGAAAATACTGGAACCAAATACATACCTGGTTGGAAATGATGACTAAACAATGTATAGATCTGAAACCAGAAGTATTCTGTTAGGTATAATGCCAGAGGGTTATGATATTTAGGTTTGCATGTACAGCAAGGATCGTATTCACAAAATACGAACATACTCCACCAGATGAGGATATAATTCGGAAAATGTTAGACTGTGCTGAGATGGACAGACTGACTTTAAAAATAAAAGACAAGGATGACACAGAATATTACTTGATATGGAATAAATTTTATGAATGGTTAGAGATAAGAGGTAGAAATTGAATGAAGAAAAATTGTAGCTACGTATGAATCAAAGAAAAGATGGTTTATAACTATAAATATGCCAATATGGTTAACAGAATTATAAATAAACCAATATAAAAAGAAGTTTAGCTAAAATTATTCTGTTACATTATTACTATTGTTATTAATATATGTGTTAATGTTTTTACTGCCTTTTTCTTTGTTTATCTTTTGTAAATGATACACTGACAATACACTGTATTCAAAATATTTATGAATAAAAATAAATAATAATAATAATAAGAAAAAAGAAAACAATCCTAAATAGATAAAACTGTTCTCTTTTTCAACATTTTATATGTACTTAAATAGACAGACCAGAGGCAGAGAGGCTCAATGGCTTACAAGACATCAGAGAAGGTTTGTACTCTGACTGTTCGAGTCCTGTCACCATGTGACAAAGTGAGCTCCTGTCACTTATCTCAGCTCCTGCCAACCTAGCATGTAAATGCTAATAGATAAATAGCCACCACTTAGGTGGGAAGGCAACAGCATTCCGTATTTCACCATAGACTTTACACTGCAGCTCGATGTCATGCTGACCACATGACTGCGGAAACTCTTCGAACAGCACTGGATCAATGACATAAAGAAACAGAAATGAGCACCGCCCCTTAAAGCCAGCTACAACTAGTGGAGTAAAGCCCACAGGGTCTCCTTTACCTGCAGATAGACAGGCAGACAGATAGAGATAAGATAAGTAGTCCAGACAAGAAAACAAAATCATGAGAGATGACAGTAAGGTTACAATAAGGTTTCAGTAACAAAATCTTACAAGTCAGAAAGCATTTCTCCCTTCCCTTTGTTTTCAAGAAAATTAGGAAGGATCCCTTCTGAGGTGTTTTCTCCACTCCCTTTGGTTATGTGGGTTGAGATATCCCTTGTCTGACTGTTGTCCTGGTTGCAGCTCTTCCTTCCGTCTTTCAAGGTTAATGTCAAAGCCCATTATAGTAAGGTTAACTTATATGGCTAGTCTAGTACTGGTCATCTGGAGGTACACCCATTGTTCCCTTGAATTGGACTCTACTACAGATGGAAAACTGTGGAAAAAGATGACAACTCACCCAATGAACTTGCCCAACAGGATGGGCAGCTGAACAATTCCCATTCTTTTCTTTTTTTTAGAATAACAAAATATTTTACTAAAACATAAGATTTACAGAAGATTTTCCAGACAAGCCATACAAAATGGTCACAAGCTTTTTCTTGAAAGGAAGCTTTTTACACTTGACAGCAGAATCACAATATTATTAGTGAATGGATGTTTAATGCTCCCATTTTTTTCAAACAACCAAGCTTGTCCAGTTACAGCTAAGTTAGACTTGACTAGAATATAGCTGGTTAGCTGCTTTAACCAATGCAGTTAGCATCACCATAAAAAAGGGAACAATTCCCATTCTTACAACCAACTGCAGAGTTGACCCTAGATTTAAGAAATCCTTTGGACCCTTCCCATGGCTTGCCAACAGGTTCTCCCATTGACTGACTTCCCATGCTGTGATAATAATGATGTCACCATAAACATCCCCAAGCCTTTTTTATTTATTAAATTTCTATATAATATAAGTGATTCTGCATGGTTTATAAGAAGATAAAAAATTACTTTTCCTATAATGGAAATGTTTTAGTGCTAATCGTTGTGTGCCGATCAAGAAATCGGCAGGATAAGATCAGTAACAGTCACTGCCAAGCAACTTTGATCTTCACAAGATCCAGAGAAGCTGGATGCTGATGCCAGCTAACGTTTCTGGATTTACATTGATAATGCAAAATGGTATTTCTTAAAGTTGGCAACTTTAAGATCTATGGACCAACTTGCCACCATGCACGTTGTAACCCTGATGTAAGAACTGGCCTTAAGATACATTGCTGGATTAAAAAGTGAGTCTAAGCGTTTGCTCTCTCACATGTATGCACATATCCTTATTGACTTTATAAAATATGATCATCCAAGCCATATTACATTTTAAGGCGGTATATGTTAATCCAGCTATTATCATTTGTAAATAAATCACATTTTATGGTTCAGCATACTGTACTGTGCAAACTTAGTAACATTTTATTATTAAAACATGGTCACACAAACCATAGTTTAGCACAATGTGGGGAAATTAGCCACCAAGCAATTGTCATCATGGTCCTAAAAAGATCTCACTTTTTTCCAGACATAAGTGTTTTCCACAAGTTAGCAAATTTTCAGGCCTGAAAACGAGGCCTAGAGTGTATTTCAAACTAGAAGACAGTTGACCTTCTGTCTTGTTGCTATTTTATGAAAGCACCATGTGATTTTTAAAATACAAAGAAGTATCCCCTCAGAATTTACTCCTTTAAAATAGTACATCACTGTACTACAAAGGTTTGGACAATGTGTCATATACTCCAAATATGTGGGAGTACAATGTCCATGTTAGCTAAGAACAACTGAGTTTGTAACCCTGTGATCTGGAGAAAGCACCAGATTAGGGAAAACTGATTTACAGGATTCTGGAAAGTGGAAAACAACTTAAACAATTGTGCTGGGTTTTTTTTCTGATTAGAGGGCTAAGAGTGCAGTAATAATAGGAAAAATAACAAAATCAGCAGGGCATAAACCAGGCCCCTGACTTGAAGCAGAAGTATTGCTCCACTACACAATTGAATGGGTTTCCTGTGGCTGGCAATATAAGCTAGCATCTGGCAATGCAAGCCTGCGATAGGAAGAGAGAACTTCTCTGATAGAAGGGGGGGAAAATAGAAACAACCACAAAGAAGGAAGAACAAGCTTTCTAAATCTTCTCTATGGCCTCTCCTAGAGGCTATCATGTCTTCCTCAGCTACTGAACCCAGTGCTGAGGCTTCATCGAAACTTATTTGAATAAAAAATAAATTAATTGGAATTTCTCCAAGCCATCAGACTCAAACAGAAACAGATTCTTTTTTAATAGGAAAAGAAGGGGGTAGTGGGGCTACTCAAAGTGAAAGCCGAATTTCTTTTTAAACCATGTCGATTGAACACTTTGGTTTTTGCTGTAAATCGGGCCAACCATATTGCTTTTCTTTTTTAAAAGGTGATAAATATGAAAACAAGAAGTGAAACAGCACAGATACCTGCCATCCTTACAAACCAAGCAGCCCCCTCTCTGGGGTTAACTTCACTGCCTAACCAACAGAAATCACCCTGCACTCTTAAGATAGATGTGTTTTGTTACATGGCTGCGTGTGTGCAGCCCAATGATACCAAGTCTGGTGAGAATCTCCTTGTTTGATGATTTAAGCACACAAAGGTCCACATTTCATTGCAATCTGATCTAATATTTAAGTCCCAGGCAAACTGCAACTGGGAGGAAGTGATAAAGAGAACTTCCTGCACAAAACTGCCTGAGATAACACTTTCCATCGGCTGTGAAAAAAAGAAAAAAAAAAGAGCAAAGAAAAAAGACCCACAAATTGCCACAGAACTAAAAAGGAACTCTGTAATAGATGACCTCTTGTGCTTCACGTGGCTGTTGCAAAAGCTCAAGAGAATACATGTTATTTTCATTGGAAAAAGGAAGCACCGTTCTCCTTTGACATATTGTAACCCACAAGCAAGGGACTGAAAACCGCCCTTCTCAAACATATGGATGCAAAAGTGGGAGGAAAGGGGTTTGACACACGGATTCAGCTAGCATCAAACAAATTCTAAATAACCTTTTCGACTGGAAAGAAAATGGGGGCGAGAATTTCCCCTCTAATAATGTCACCCTTGCTTACAGAAGAGCATTTTGACAGTACTGGTCAACAAGCTGGAGTAAACGCTCTCTTAAGATTAGAATCAATCAAAGAAAAAATAATAATAATAATTCATGCTCTCCTTGCCTACAGATAGCAAAGAAGTGGAACATGAAACAAATGGTCCATATTACTACTGGACTGGTTTAAAAAAAAATTCATAGAAAAGTGGCATAAACTGGAGCCCAGTTAGACCCAGAGGGAGTCACAACCATGCAGTCAAAATCACAACTTTTTTTTTAATGTGCACGATGGTGAACTGCTTGGCTGTGGTTCCCATTTTGCCCCCTTTTTTTTAACATACACCTCCTGGTGTATGTTTAACCCCCTGTGATCAGTTCACTCAGTGGATTTTTCTTTCTTTCTCTGCTACAGCCTGATGGAAAGTCTGTTGCTAAAGGAAAACTGGAAAAGGAAAAGACAAACAATGCTAATTTTTTTCAATCAGATCAAAGAAATTGAAGCTCTAATGATCTAAAAGCAGCACCTTTTGATAATTGTGTGTTGCAGTTTGACAACCATATTGCTTCTCATTGGTTTTTTTGCTTTTGAAAGCGAAAAGCCCATAAGAACTTTTAATAATGTCATATCTGGATAATATAATAGCTTTCTACAAAGTGGTGTCAGGCCCTATAACCACTCATTTCTAGATATAGAATGAAAACTATTGTTCCAACTAACTTCTTAGGATTATTTGCTGATGGAAAAGTTTGCTTGAAACAGATGCCATCTGTTATTTTTATATTTATGGTTTATGCATTATTTAAATCATCCCTCAATAGAATTTACAGGATTGTATTACAATACAATATCACCATCTTCATTAAAAAAAATTAACAAACTAAAAATAGCAATATCCCAATAACTGAGCAGTAACATTTTACAAGCTGTGTGCCCCAAATCCAGTTATTCTATAGTCACTTCCCACTTCCCCAGCTAGCCTCAATTACAGTGGTGCAATTCTAAACTTCCTTAAATAAATACTGTAATCAAATAGGTGGGTTAGGCTTTTCAAAAGCTTAACGTCCCTATCTTGCTTTTCAAAATGGAAAAATAAAACTAAATTCAAACAGCAAAGAATTAGGTGATCTAAGGCACAGGTGTCAAACTCGATTGCGTCATGTGACGTATCGTGACTTTTTTGCTGTTGTGGAGCCGGGGTGGGTGTGGCCTGTGCATGATGCATCTGGCCCGGGAACGGCCAGTTTGACAGGCCGGATTCTAAGGTGAATTGTTGAATGAATGTAACAAGCAATGACATCCTCCAAAAAAAAATTCAGTATTGTCATTGGTTACTGAGAAGGCCCATTAGTTGGCAATTCCAACTAAGAGGAGGCTCCCCTGCACATTCTTCTCCTTGTTTACTTATTATTTATCTCAATAATTCAGACATTCTGATTGCAATAATGCAATCTATCCATTTATTGTTTTCCCTACTTAAGGGGAGTTTGGCCTGCAGTGAAATCATCAAAATCAGGTTTGCTATTACTCAGAGAAAATTCCAAGCTTGTTTTTGCAGGAAATGTTGATGAGTTAATTTACCAGGCCTTCCCAGTCGATAATACAATAGCACTTACTCACTTGGATTAAAATTAAAAGCACTTACACTAAGGGCAGTGGCGGTGAGAGCAACTGCAAAGGAAAGCTCTGTTTGCTTTACCTTCTGTTGAACCGAGTCCAACTATCTGTAGGAAGATCACAGTAGCTTTCCATTGCTTGTGAATACTCAAAAGTATCAAGAATAAGGAATGCATTTGGTTTATGAGGGGGGGGGGGAAATCAAGGAATAAGCTCATGTAGTATTCTTAGTATGGATACAATTGGAAGGCCATGTAATCTTTTAATGGCTTTTGAGTGCCATGTCTTGACTGAATTGCACACTGCTTTCTTTGACTGCAAAAAAACAATGTTGGTTAGGAGACAATATTAAGAGCAAGAATTCTCTCCTCTATAGAGTTTTGGGAGCAGAAAGAGCCCTTTGCATCAGAAACTTCTACTTAACCAAACAAATCCAGTTGAAGTCCCACTAAGACTTCAAAACAGCTCCACACGCTTTTTTACAGTAGAGAAGAAGAGTATTGTGGTTTTAAATTAAGGAAGTGCATAAAAGGCCTTGCTTGGCCTTTCCTCGTGCTTCTTGTTACGTTAGTTATGTCACCTACAGGCCTGTGGTAAACCACATGCTTTGCATGCCTTAGGCCCCCAGTTACTATCTGTGGCATCTTCTGTTTAAAGGATGTCAGGTAAGAACAAGAAAGATCTTCAAAGATTAAGAAACAGAATTTGGGCTCATTAGATGCAAAACTATCATTTTCAGAAGGCATCTTCATGGGTGCTACAGGGAAAAGTTCATGAGTTATTATGGTTGTTCCTTTTTTAATGGGGTTTGTTTTTACCGTTTTTTTTCAGGAGGCACATTTGTTCTTTCTTCCTTCCAATTCCATCCTCACAAGGATTCTGGGAGGCATACGTGACTGAGAGATAGCAGCTGGGCTCACACATGCACAAGTCCAGAATCTGACTTGTTTGAACTCAAATACTGGTGTCTTTTACAAACCAGGGTCTAGCAACCAGCATCTTTTGCAAAAGCAGATAAATTGTGATTTATTCACTAACCCATTGTTAAACCAAGGTTTAATATCTTACATGAACCAGACTGGTGATTGAGTCAAAATCATCTAGTAAGTTTCCTGGCTGAGAGAGAATTTGAACTTAGATCTACTCATTCCTTGTGCAACATCGTAACCACTACATCAGGCGACATTTTCGATGACCTCGTGGTCTACCTTACTACTGAATGTGCTTTGAAGGATGTCAACAAAATAGCATATTTCATAAACAGTGGCGCATAAAAACCTGAAACATCGAAAAGGAGAAAGAAAACCTTGCATACCAAGGTGGTTATAATTGTGTAGTCCAGTCTTGAGACTTTTATAATAGCTTCCTTCCCACTCCTCTCTCTTTTGAATGCTCAACAGTTAACCATGCATGTCAAAAACCTTCTAGCCTGTGAAACTAAATGAAACTAATAACAGAGCCCACAATTGACTTGCACATCCTTTAAAAAGCAGAACCACGTCCAGTGCTTAGGCACACAGAACTCAGGAAAGTTGTTCTGGTTGTAATTTGAGAAGATCTTCTTGACTGAACCCCTTGAAGGTTTCTGCGCATGAAACTTCAAAAGTGTTATTTAGAAATCACTGAGGTGATCAGGTGCTTTATGAAGGATTGTCTGTCATTTGCCTTGTATTATTCTTAACTGCCCCCACCTAAATAAATCTCCTTCAACACTACATTAGTATGAGTATGATAGTTCCTCAACAATGCAATTGACCTCTTTAATGGTCGCTCACAGATGTACTAATGGACTCCTTAAGGCTTTTTTGCTTTTCTTTTTTAAAAATCTTATCTCCACTCTGGATTTGTTTTGCAAATCCAGTGTCTGGAGTTATTTTTAAGTAGGTGTAGCTAAAATGACATTACAAATAAACAAAAGCTAGGGAGAGGGACCTGTATATAAGAGAATTTCAGGTATAATTCTTTTCTGAATATATGTCAGGCAAGCTATCAATTGAAAACAATTGAAAAATCCATCAATTTCCCCCCATTCTTACACTGATTTCAATTTTACTTCTCTATAGATGCTAAATGAATGAGGAACAGCATTGTTATTAATAGCTTTTCCATCAAGATTCCAAAGTTACCATGATATTCAAACTTTAAACAGCGCTGTCTTAAATCTCTCAAGACAGATATTTTATCTTAGGTGAAAAGGATCCAACCTAACAATATTTTAGGTCATTGATGCTTTCTGAAATCTTAATTAATTTTTTTATTGAGCGTGTCCAGAAAACATAGTTACAGGAAGATATTTGGGCTACACCCATTTTCCAATATCAACATATTAATAAGAAAATATTGTTTCTTATGTGGAGGATACCTTAATAGATGGCCAAACCCTGGACCAGAGCCATCTGCCATTTAGTGGTATAATTTTATGAGCAGCTAAACATCTACCGGTACCTCTTCTCCAACCATTAGAAATGAGATTTCTTTTTCTCTCATCATTTGTTAAAAACAGATCCATGCCAAACCAATCTTATTTCATTCTTTAACATAGTGACTAAATTAGTAGACCAGCGAAATACTGTGGACATAATATACTTAGACTTCAGCAAGGTATTCGACAAAGTAGATCACAACCTACATTTTCATAAGCTAGAAAAAAGTGGGATAGATAGCTTCGCCACCAGATAGCTTCGCAACTGGCTGACTAACCATACTCAACAAGTAGTCCTTAATGGGTCTAAGTCTACATGGGAGAAGTAAGCAGTGGGGTGCCACAAAGTTCCATCTTAGGCCTTCAACATCTTCATAAACAACTTAGATGAGGGGATAGAAGGGGAACTTACCAAATTTGCAGATGATACTAAGCTGGCAGTAACACCCTAGAAGATAGGCTCAAGATCCAGATGAACACTGGGCCCTATCTAACAAAATGAAATTCAATGTAAAGAAAAGTAAAGTCCTACACTTAGGTAAGAAAAACCAAAGGTACATATATAAACTGAGTGAAACCAAGCTTAAGAGCAGTGACTGTGAGAGGGATCTTGGAGTCTTAGTGGACAACCAGCTAAATATGAGCCAGCAGTGTGCAATGCAGCGGCAGCTAAAAAAGCCATTGCAATCCTAAATTGCACTAACAGAGACAGAGGTGGGTTCCTAACAGTTTCATTCAGTTCTACTGAACCAAGAGTAAGTTGGCAGCCTGGTTCAGTAGAACTGTGAGCGACCTGGGCCTCCAACGCCCCTGAGCTGGTTCTTTCGGCAGAGCCATTGGCAGCGCCATCTTGTTTTAAGCACTGCACATGCCCGCGCACAGCCACAGCACACCCCTGAGCGAATCAGCAGTAGGAAGATTCAGAACCCACCTCTGAACACAATCAAGATCAAGTGAGGTACTAATACAACTCTATAAAGTCCTAATAAGACCATATCTAGAGTACTGCATCCAGTTTTGGTCACCACACTATAAAAAAGATGTTGAGACTCTAGAAAAAGTGCAGAGGAGA
>JANHFT010001399.1:160750-171851 GCA_032467955.1 Pseudoxenodon macrops
TGTTTTAGCCTCCAGTCCCCTAATCATCTTTGTTGCTCTTCTCTGCACTCTTTCTAGAGTCTCCACGTCTTTTTTACGTTGTGGCGACCAAAACTGAATGCAGTATTCCAAGTGTGGCCTTACCAAGGCATTATAAAGTGGTTATAAACATTATAAAGTGGTTATAAACTATCTGAGGAAGGTAGGAGGAAATGCTAATAAATGCTAATATTACTTACTCTGCTTGGAAACGTTACATCACTATTACCAAGAACTACAAAAATACCCATCAGAAAGGAAGGAGGAGGAGGAGGCTGTTTCCAGACAGGTTTTCTATTGTGCAAATGCATTGCCATATTAATGGAATTTGGCTTGGAAATTGAATGCCAGTTTCTTATATTAGCAATATAATATAGATGATATTCCCCATATTTCCTACCACCCTAAATAAAAATGAAGAAAACATGGAATAGCTTTGTTATGCAAAAGCTACTGGTCTGGACACTCCTATATGTGGCTTTGCCAATTCCTGGGAAGTAAATCATTTGAACACACTGTTGATCTTTTAACACTTTTCAATTTAAAACATGGATTCAATTTGCTTTGACTCTTTCTATACGTATAGAACATCATCATAATATAAGCATGGCTGTGTATTTATGTTATGAGTCTGGAGCAGGGGTGTCAAACTCCAGGCCTGGGGCTGGATGTGTCACATGCTGGTCATGCCCATGCCCAGTTTAGCAAAGGGGGAAAAAGTCATGATACATCATGTGTCGCCGCCATGACGACACAAGTTTGACACCCCTGGTCTAGAGCTTGCAGAGAACTTTCAGCTAATTAGTACTTGCTGCTTTTTGGCTAATATTTGAGCACATAAAACTCTCAACCAATCAAGGATCACTTAAACTGACCAATAAATGAGTCCCTTGTCTACTTAGGTCCCAGCATATTGTTCCTACAATAAAAAATCCCTACTAAAAATCTTTTCCTTTTTCAAAAGCAGAATATAAAACAAACAATTAAAAATCCCGCTCTCCTACACCTCATGTATTTTGGAGGGGGAAATCCCAATTTGAAGGAAGCAGATCGTGGAAAGTCAATTTAGCATAATTAAATGCATTAAAACCACCTCTTGACCAGATCATCACTATGAAAGTTCAAAACAGAGATGTGAGCAAGACAAGAACTCCCTGGAATAGGAGCGCTTAGCCACCCATGAAGCATGAGAGGAGTACACTGCTGTTTTGTCTCATTTGCTCGGCTGAATATACTTTAAAAACTGGTATAATAATACATTGGGATTGCAAAGTCCCAATAATGAACAGTAAGAGTGTCAGATGTCATAAATCATATTATGATCCATTCCAAGAGTGCACCTTTACACAGCCTCACTTGGAAATGCATCCCATAGATGCATCCCTCTGTCAATTGGGACCAGAATTTCCATTGCTAAGCAAAGAAATCAAGTGAATTAAATTAGGATGTTAAATTTAGTAGCTGGAACAGTAAAGTGTACAATGGGCCAGAACACTCAATTGTAGTTGATTGATTGGAGAGTGCTGGCCCATGCATGAGGCAATCTACGCTGTGATTGGTTGCTGTGAGTGTAAAGGGGTAGTTTCCCTTTCCCCCCCGCCTTTTTCTTCTGTGCACTCTGTATGCTGTTTGATTTACCTCATGATGTTCCTGACTATCTTGTCTGCTGTAAATAAAAATGTTAAATATTTTTATTTATATAAAACGACAAGTTTGTGTCAGTGTCTCTAAATTCATTTGGACACTTGCTGCCCAACTCCTTGACAGAATAACTCCTGATTTTGATCTTTTTTTGCCATGGTTATTAAGGGAATCACTACAACAGTTAAATGAATCAGGCAGTCCTTAAGTGAATCTGGGCTCACCCATTGACTTTGTTGGAAACCAGCTGAAAAAGTCACTGATGGTCATGTGACTCTGGGATGCTGCAATCATCATAAATTCATGCTAGTTGCCAAACACACAAATTATAGGGTTGTTGTGATGATGTCTTTTTCCCCCCATTGCCATTGTAACTTCAAACAGTCACTAAACGAAAGGTTATAAATTAAAGACTATCTATATTGCTGAATGGATGTGCATTGCTGACCAGGATTATTGAAAGACTGTTTCATACAGTAAAAGTAACTTTTCCAGAAAAGCACCACCTTTCTAACAGACATGTCCTTATCTAGGGCAAGTCCCATAATCCCTTGCCATCCAGTCTAGGAATTAGGAAGGTGGTTATCCAACGTTGTTGTGGGGGCACTAAATTGACAAAAGTTATCCTTCCTTCCTTCCTTCCTTCCTACAGCCATTCATAGGAAATCTGTACATTTCCAGTCAAATGTTCTCACATTGTAACATCTGTCATGAAAGTCTCCTCTTTCTTAAGGTGTTCTCTCAAATACAGTAGTGTTTTGAGGAAAAAATGGTCTTCTTACTAACTTTTGAAAACATGGGCTTAAAGAAATGTTAAATGCTAAATTAAAGAAGGCTCTCGTACTGTAATATTCTCTACTGTGGTCTGTCCAGATGTTTTTGAAGGCTGCTGAATTAAGGAAGAGAGCCTGTTTGGTGAAAGTACCAGAAGAAACTGGAAGAACTGAGTTCTAGTTCTGCCTTACATGAAGTGATCTGGATACTTTTGAGCCAGTCACTATCTGCCCTAGGAATAAAACAAGGGCAAACCACTTTTTAAAATGAGTCCCTGAGAAAATTGCAGGAATTAATCCATTCATTCACCAAAAGACAACAATAATTTGACTGCACGTGCGCATGCACGCACACATAAACACAAATTGAGGGATGTTGTTTTATGGAGCCCAAAGTTTGCCATCTCTACATTTTCAAACTGTTCTAACCTTTAGGAGTCAAACTAGAAGGACCAGAAACTTGTGCTAGTATTTCTGCTATACATACCTACAGTAATATACTTTCTTTTAAATATATTTGGAAGTAATCTATTGTAAATAATCCATGAAATATGTGACTGGTTATTTAAACAATATTACTAACTGCCTGGGGTGGGCACTGCCCCAGTTTTATTTCACAAGTAAATCCAAAAGTCTCTGATATTATACTTTTCTGTGGTTAAATGAAATGAAACAATTACAAAACAAAAAATAGCAGGAAGGATAAAAAATACAGTATCTATCATCCTACTCTTTGGCTATGGTCATATGACTAAATTTCTGTAGCAAGTTAAGAGAGTAAATGCATTGTAATATTACTCCCTATTGCAAGAGGTCCTTTAAGGTGAAAACACAGGTGGTCAGAAGTCTTGATGTCATGGATAGCATATCTTAGAGCAAATGATGTGAATTATGTCTTCTGCATCATTTGTCTGATACGATTGTGATGAACACAAAGTCTCTTCCCACCTGCAAGTGCCCACAGTTGCAAGTTTGAATTCATCTTTCATTAATCAACACATCTTGGTTTGCAGAAATTAGAATTTGAGCTTTGTTTTCAATTCCAGTTCTTGCAGACCAACGATTGTGGCTACTTCAAAACTGAACACACATGGACTCAGATAAACCTAGAGGTCATCAGAGAGCAGGAGGGAATATGACAATGTGCACAATAACCTTGGCTTCTTGCCCATACCTTTTGCTCTGCATAATAGATTATGATAGATCCCCTATTATTTTATTTACTGTACAACAGGTACAAAGATGCAACAGACGTAGATTTTTTTCATGTAACAGGCAAAAAAAAACCCATTCCATTCTAGCACTGATATTACTTAATTTGATAACGAAACTAGGAAAGAAAAAGCAACAAGCTCAGAGAGCACCAAGGATCCCATAGTTCAACCTTGAGCTACAAATATTATTTTATCAGTAAAACGAAACTTATTTTTTTGCCAGCATTAGGCAGCTGTAATATTTGGGATAGGGAGTATGTGTACTCCTGAGTTAAGCCATGAATTAGCAGTGTGCAGTGAGACACACTCAGCTGCTCAACCTTTTGGAAGACTGCAGGACGTTGACCAGTAACAATATTAATTTTCTCAGCCCTTTTTTATTGTTAGGGTTGTTTAAAGGAGGGAATATTGAGCAGAGAAATTTGAAAATCAAACTATTCTTCCTCTTAAAACCTCTTGAAACAAAAGAATGGCCTGTTTTTATCCAACTGGCCGGGGGGGGGGGGGTTATAAGGATAGGAACTGCAGTTTCTGGAACCCAATGTACTTTTATTTCTATTTTTTATTCATTTTATATCCTGTCTTTATTATTTTTACAAACAACTCAAGGCAGCAAACATCCATTCTGACTTTCATGGCTAAGGCTGGACTTGAACTCACAATCTCTTGCTTTGTAACCTGGTACCGTACCTTAACCACTAGACCAAAATGGTTCTAAAAATCTTGTTTCTAGCTTCTGCTACCCTCACTTCCTCAAAACTATGTCACCCAAATTTGGCAGCAAAATCATCTAATTTTAGAGCAGAATTTCAGAATGTTTAATAGATTGGAACTTTTTAATAGGGAAAATGAATACAAGTTTGCCTCCTACTCTATTCATTCGCATTCTATATTTTGGAGAAGGAAAAACTGAACCACTGAAAACTCCTATTCTGTCATCATATTTCAGCAACCTCAAGATATTGGGAAGCTACAAAAAGAGTGTTAGGCCCCCACATGGAGCGAACCACGTGGGGGGCATTTCAGGATGCAGGTTGTTTTCCTTGGCCATAGAAACATATTTTAAAAACCGTGGTTCAAACAACTTAGTAAGTCAGCAAACTGGTTCCAGGGCCATATGCAATCATTTTGCAATCCCCTCAGATCAAGATGCCAGAATTCATTGGCATAATTACCACTCTATACTGTATATCATGTTTTATGCTTAACGGTATCACTTGGTATCAGACAAACCCTAAATGCATTTGCTGAAAATTTCTTTTCAGCCTCTTATATCCATCAGAGTTTCATAATCTTCAACTAGGTAAAGATTTTGCTTGTGGCCTGCTTGGAAATCCATCACTATTGGGCAGAATTTGAAAAATCATTCCAGAAGACGGGAGTGGCAAACTATTTCAGTAACATTACCTAGGACCTTTCATGGATGCAGTTAGCAACATAAAGCTTAAATTGAGGATGCCTTCTTTTTGAGCCAGGCTTTTTAAAATGCAGAGCAAACAGGTGCAAGCAAAAGAAAGGCAATCGACTCACATTTAGAAAGAGAATCTCATTAAAGTTTTTATGTAGGCATTTCTTAGCCTGATATGTACAAGGTTTCTCTGGATTCTCAAAATGTAATGTGTAGGCAAGCTTTACTTAAACACAACAGATCCTTATATAAAAGTAGTTAGCAGAACATAAAGGGCAAGTAACCAAATTCATTAGTTTTGTTGTAGTCGCCATCTTTAGAGCATACATATAAACATATATACTCATACATATAACATTTTTAAAATGTATTAAAATAAATGAAATATATACTGAATATTTTTAAAAATAGCCTTCAATTTTATATATGTACATCTGGGACATAAATCCCACTGAATTAATGGGGCTTATGTTTAAGTAGACATGTAATAGTGTTAGTTGTAAAGACAAAGACCTGCTGAAGGTACACAGTAATATTTCCATCGTGCTGTCCTCTGCAGCCCTCATTAAGATGTATTGGGCTACAGAAGTGGTTTGGGAACAGATATAGATGTAGCCCAACACATCTGGAGGGTAACAGTTTGAAAAAAGCAAAATTAGTGTCTATTGGTATCTGGTAAAGTATCTATGGAGATTCTCAATCATACAGGTCACAGTTGTCCCAAAGGTGCTTTTTCAAAAGGCAATTGGCTTTTGTTTTTCCTTTAAAATGTTTTGCTTCTCATTCAAGAAGGTTCTTCGTTCTGATCTGTTGATCTCTGGTATTCTTTAGCCATTGTTTACTGAAATCATATAACAAGTAAACTCTGCTATATAAACCACACTGGCTGTGTCAATGTAAGATTCTAAGCCACAAAGAATGGGAACCCAGCCAGGATTTTGAACATGCTCTAATAATCTACATCATACACCACATTATAGTATGACTTATAGATCATACTAAGCTAAAAGAAGACAGACTACATAACGTCTTAGTGAATAAAGGCTTTCTTAGGATTCTTCCTTGTTCTAGGATACTGTACAAGGGTAGAATCATTTCACATAATCTGGATTCCTAATTCATTCAGAGGCATAGTTTTAGGCATGGGTTCTTGAATAAGCTACAGTAGTTGGGTTAAAAAACAGACCACAAATTAGGATCTACAAACGAAACATCTATATTATGACTAAACATGATCAGTGAACATATAACCAGAGTTTCTCCCTTCCAACCATGGGCTAGTGAGCATGGCTAGTATAGGCCAATATCAAGTTCCTTAGACCATTCATATCTCAAATCAACCCAAAATAAAGTTCCTTTCATTCTCCTACTATTATTTATATTATTTAAGACCTTGCTACACACCTAATAAATGTCTTGTACATTATTTTCCAAACCTCAGGGAAGGTTATTGTAATGTACTATGTACGTTCATGAGGGAAACTCTCATGACCCATGCAAAACTCTGGTTTCATTCGGCATACTATTACATTTGTGAGATCTTTGCAAAAGGATGCATCCCAAGAATTAAAATTTTCCTTGAGACATCAGAAAATTCCTTTTTCGTGTTGTTCCCTTTTTTGATTGTTCTCCCCCCCCCCCCTTTGTGGTCTAAGGATCTTCATGTTTAAATTCATGGAGGAGAATGCAGCATTCTGGGCTAGGATAGAAAATCAATCCCAGTACAAAGAGGAACGCAAATATAGGACTCTCTTCCAGTCATGAAAGGATCTACTCCTTTATCAAATAGATTGTCTCGATAAACACAACGACAATTATTTACAGAGTTTGTTATTCCTTCCCTCTTTCTCCATCCAACTGAAAGAGAAGAGAAAACCCCTTTTTTATAGCACTGATTGTTTTTGTCAAGCCAGTTCCTCTTAAAGTGCAAATAGAGGGAAAGTCCATCTTCAAGTGCTACAGATGGGGATTGAAATAGCCTTTGTCTCCCTCAATGTCCACCTCTTGATCTGAATCATCTGAGATGTCCGAATCCAACTCTTCTTGGGAGACAGGTGAAGGGGTATATTGTGGCCTACGTGGAGAAACTCCTTTATCCATCTCAGGACTCAAGCAATTTTCTTGTTTGGAAGTCTGAAGACTTTCTCCACTTTCTGACTCTTTTTTGTTGGGTTGAGGGGTCTCCTGAGAACAAACACAGAAGTCATGGAATCAAGACTATTTGGTGAGTAAACAACTACTTTGAAAAATATTGGCCATTTCATGCTTCCTTTGGACACCACAGAAATCTAATTTTCTGAAAACGTAGTTCTGCCAACTCTCTTAGGACAGTCCCTTTCTGGAGGCAGTTAGTAGATTAGGAGAATATTTTACCTCTATCCCATTTATATTATGAATCCTTTTATTCGGTTTGTTGTTAATTTTAATGTTTAAACTTTTAATGCTCTATGTTGTTAACATTCCAATTTATTGTCCTGTAATTTATGAGATTTTAATCTGCCCAGAATCACTTGATAGTGAGCTGGATGGCATATAAACTAATAAAATAAAAAATTAAGTTTGCCACTCACTCTTTAATAAAATAGTAGCTAGATATTAGGGTAAAAGCTCAGCTGACCAACGTCAAAAACATCTTCCTAATCTTGGCTCCTCTCATCTCTAAGCAGAATTATACCTGTTAATAGCTTTATGAGAAAACACTACAAAATCTATAGCACTATAAATTAAACTGGGATTTGGAAATAATGACTGAGGTGAATTGTTAAGGGTAAAAGGGTGAAAGGTAATCCATCAAAATTAAGCAAATTACATTTTAGGTTGGTTCTGCTCCATGGGAAATCAACTGGACATATAGTTTCAAAGTCAGGAAACTGCATCTTAATTAAAATTGTGAATCCCAAAATGAAATCATACTGATGTTGTATAATGTCCTTGGTTTGGTTTTGATTAAACATGCTATCTATGCATAACCCTTCTAGTTGCAAAGTACATTTTTCAGCTTATTACAATGTGTGAACTATGATTCACTTATCAATGCATGGTTAAAACAAAACATCATGGTCTAGGGTAATGTGTGAACCTAGGAAATTGTTCATGGGAGTTTATTTTGATTAGGATTGAATAACTGCATGTGAACACAGGGCATGTACTGTTTAGCACAGGAAACTGTCAACAATATCTAAACAAACATGTTGCTGTGATTTAGGAGCTTTTCAAATGTAATGTTTTGGAATGCCACTTGTCTTCTTAAGCAAGCTGAAATAATTAAGCACTCCCTATGATCTTGATCTACTTCAAGTACAGGAATCTGGGGACAGCTAGTAAGATTGAGCAGCAGAAAACATTACACTTACCTGCTTTAAGCGCCTCCATTTTGCCCGCCGATTTTGGAACCATGTTTTAACCTAATTGGAGGAGAAAAAAACTTAAATGGGAGAAAAATATGAGAAAAAAAACCCCTCTAAAAACTACAATCCAATACACGCTTATCTGCTATGGATGGATAGGACTGAGATACACATCAGAAACTGCAATGTTGTAAATGCCTACTCAAAAACTAGATATTTTTAATAGTATCAGAATAAGGAGGGAACCTAATTCAAATGTGACTTCTGAATTAGCCTGTCTACAGGAATTTCTCCCTGTTAAGTGAAACATGCCTATAGTATTTAACAACCTGAGAAGGGGAGACACTATCTTGTTTTTTCAGGCCCCTGAAAGGGAAGAAGATTTGAGAGCAACAACATCCACTTATTAAAGTCTCTTTGCCTCATCCCCTTTCCGTTCCCAAATTCAGAGACTTTTTCGAGCAAGAAAAAAAGGAGCATATCAGAATGACAGTAACATCTAATTGCATTGATCCTGCACACAGAGGGCACAGCTATGTTCCAAATATTAAAAGAACATCAGTTTGCTTTTATGAGGCCTGTAGAGGGGATTAGTGGGTAGGATTTGTGGAATTTGGAAATGATTTTTCTGATACTTAATTTTCAAATGAACAACCTGTGGGTTGAATGTAATCCATAGTGGATCCTCTCCACATTTTTCTGACTCACACCTAATCAGTTTTTAAAAAAATACCACACACCTCAATATTGTATGCTGATTTATAAATTAAATATTACTATACTAATATATACATACACACCAGTTACATTACATTTGGTATATTGTTTATACTTAATATAAATTCTTTGTACAGCTTTGTTCTTGCTTTAAATCTGCAGTTCTCAAAGTATAGTCTGGGGACCCGGTTTCAAAGATCCTCAAAGTCAAATAAATATTTGTTGTAATACAGTACATATTGATCGATGTAACCACATAAATCGATGTCCTTTGAGATCTGCAATAGTTTAAGAACGTACATGGGTCCCAGCGACCAAAATGTTTGAGAACCCACTGCTTTAAATAAAATATAATCAGATATTGTCATATTTTTCCTCAAACCTCAGGAGATTGTACAGGTAGTCCAGTTCATTTAGTGGCCATTTAAAGTTACAACGGCACTAAAAAAAGTGACATGACCATTTTTCACACTTATGACCGCTGCAACATCCTCCCCCCCACCCGTCACATGATTTATATTCCGATGCTTGACAACTGACTCACATTTATGATGGGGTCCCGGGGTCACGTGATCCCCCTTTTGCTACCTTCTGACCCGCAAAATCAATGGGGAAGCCAGATTAACTTTACATCCCTCTAACTAACTGAACACCAGCAGCGATTTGCTTAACAAACGTGGCCAGAAAAATCATAAAATGGGGCCAAAGTTACAATAACAAATTTCTCACTTGGCAGCATAAATTCTGGCCTCCATTGCGGTCGTTAAGTCGAGGACTATCTGTATTGTGCAGCATCCCACTTTGGAGGCCTGAGGGTTCAAGGCTTTTGGGGATTTCATGGACGGCCAAAACAGGCGACCCAGCAACAACTTCCACCAGCCTCCATTCTTAAGGCGAAACAACCCAAAAGGCGGGAAGAGGAGCCTTCTAACTAACTCGGCTGCGAAGCCTGTTCCAGGCCCCGAATACAAGTTTTGGCGGGAAACGTTTTTGGCGGCCTCCTCACCTGCCTCTCGCTCAGCTGCAGCACTTTGGCCAGGCGCTTCCGTTCGGGCGGGGAGAGGTACTTCTGCGTCTCGAACTTCTTCTCCAGCTCGATGGTCTGGTCGTTGGAAAAGCGCACTTGGCCTCCTTTCCGCTTGTGCAGCGGCCTCTGCATGAAGGGGCTCCACAGCAGCGGCTTCCCTGCAAGAGACACCAAACGGGGTTGGGGTTAGGAGCCGCCGGGGAGGGGCGGCACGAGCTCCCTTTCTCCGCCAAGGACTCTCGGCTTTCCTCCCTGGCCTACTCCGCTTTCTCCAACTCCGGGAGTATTTGCCCTTCCCTTGGTTAAACTCAGAAAAGGAAGAGAGAGAGAAAAAAAACACCTTGTTCGTAATTCTACTGAGCTTTAGGCCCGACAAACAACGAGGCAGCCCCAGTTCCCTCCCGCCCAGATGGGGGAAGGAAGCAGCAGCCTTCCTGCAAAGCGGGGCGTTTTAGGGTGGAAGGGTCTCCCGTCGCGCTACTTGGGACCGTCCCCAGGTGACCATCGAGGAAGCGGCTAAGAGCCCAGCGTTTCGTTCTGAAATCGCTCGGACGGGTTTCTTTCCAGAAGCGTTTTAAGCGGCATTAAAAATCCTCACTTGTCCACCGGTCTCTCATAAGAAACACGTGCGCGCTGAGGGAGGCCTGGTCGGAGCTCCGCAGACGGATTGCAAATATTTCCCGTTTCTAGCTTCTTTTAGACGGGTGTGTTTAATTGGTACACCAGCGGTACTTTAAACGCCCACAGGCGTCGTTAACGCCAGAGACCTGAAGGTTACAGACAGATCTGTGGGAAAAGAAATCGCTTATTTTGCTGTCCGTCCCCCCGTCCCCCAAGATTGTTTCCCAGTCTGATTCCAACAATATTTTGGTAGAATATTGTATCTTGTATTTTTATGTACACTGAGAGCATATGCACCAAAGACAAATTCCTTGTGTGTCCAATCACACTTGGCC
>JANHFT010001399.1:183617-197440 GCA_032467955.1 Pseudoxenodon macrops
ATTTGTGATTGTTCAGTTGACTGAGTTTCATGTTCAATGAATAAAAGAAATAATAATAATAATAATAATAATAATAACAATAACGATAACGATGATGATGATGATGATTATTATTATTATTATAGGCTAATTCTGGATGCACAAGACCAAACCTTAAGGACAAATGCATACAAAGCCAGGATTGAGAAGATAGAGACAAATGGTAACTATAGCCTATGCAAAGAAGCTGAGGAAACAGTAGACCACCTGGTAAGCTGCTGTAAGAAGATCCCACAGACCAACTACAAGCAGCAGCATGACAAAGTAGCAGCAATAGTACATTGGAAGATCTGCAAGAAATATCATTTGCCTGCAAGCAAGAACTGGTGGGACCATAAAATAGAGAAAGTCATAGAAAATGAAGACGTTAAACTGCTCTGGGACTTTAGAATTCAAACAGACTGGCCACATAACACCCTAGAATTAACAATTGTCAATAAGAAAGACAAAAAAATCTGGATAGTGGATGTGGCAGGGCCTGGGGACAGTATAATAGAAGAGAAAGAACTGGAGAAGATAACAAAATACAAAGACCTACAAATAGAAATAGAATGATTATGGCAAAGGCAAGCAAGGGTAGTACCAATAGTAATAGCCGCCTTGGGTGCAATCCCAAAACAACTGGAGCACCACTTGAACACCATTGGCATTGACAAATTCACCATCAGTCAATTGCAGAAGGCGGCTTTACTTGGAACAGCTTCCATCCTCCGACAATATCTGTAACACCGTCAAACACCCAGATCTGCCTATCCCAGGTCCTTGGTAAGGCCTTGATTGGTAGACAAAAATGCCAAACTCAGTCTGAACATCTGGCTGACTGGGCAATGAATTATAATAATATTATTTTTATAATATATTTTAGTATACTTATTATACCACCACCACCTAGGATGCTGGCAGCAACCCAATCAACCATCAGCGCCAGTCAATATTTGTGATGCATTTTTGAATGTTCTGTTGTTCTGAGTTTCATGTTTAATGAATAAAGTATATAATAATAATAATAACAATAATAATAATAATTTCAGATTCCCAGCTATGTCATAAAGTGTTATATTCAACAATCTGCACCTTTGTGGGATATTCTCAGTATTTTGGTCTACCCCTCTAAAATTAGTCTCCCTTTTTTTGTATATGTAGCAAAATCAGTTATGAAACTTTTGATCCATCTAAACATATACCCCTCCCATTGGCCATCTTATTTAGCATGGATATGGCTTAGCCCAAACTAATATCTAGATTATAATTAAGCAGCTATTGGTCCTCTAGAAAAACAAAGGATGCTGAGTTGATCACAAAGCAGATCCAGTCTGCCAGGAAGTCTATATTACTTTACTTTCATTACCACCTTGCATTAGAGTGGTATATTTACTATTTAAAAAAAAAAGAAGGGTCAAGGTGAGGTGTAAACTTCCCTCTTCACACTGTGGCTTTAGAACTGATTGGGCCAAGGTAAGGAAACCAGGGATCAGAAATTGGCCATCCACCAGTTGGCATACAACTGGGATACTGCAAAAAAGCTTGCAAATTATGCCTGTCATTTTCTATCATTTGACTCAGATTTCAAGGCTATCTTAAGTTTATTAACAAGATGAATTGACTGAAGAGGATCAAGCCAAGCGTTTTGTGTGAATAGGATGAAAGCATTGACACAGCAAGGTAAAATCTGTAGGGTTGTGATTTCTTTGCAATGGAGTTTAATTTGTTGAAAAAGTAACACTCAGAAAACAACAAGAAGCTGTTTGGTGCCATCTAAAGCTTTCTTTATTAGTTGTCACTGAAAAAAATTGTGGCATAATCCATATAATATATATAATCCCGTCTCAGAGCCAGAACTTCATCTGGTTCTGAGTCAGAGCTGGTTCCGTAAAGGTCATTCAGGCTGTTTAAAAGCCCAGTCAGGACCATACAGCGTATTTGTAAATAAATAATAAAACCAGGTTGGTGAAATAGGAAATCCTACCTGAGGGGTCCTTGGTGCCCTCTAAGCTTGGTTGTTTTCTTGCAAATGTTTCATTACCCAAACTAGGTAACATCATCAGTGCTAGTCTAGCATATCACGAACACGGTTACCTAGTTCGGATAATGAAAAGTCTGCAAGAAAAACAACCAAGTTCATAGAGCACCAAGAATCTCTCATTTCAGCCCTGAATTACAAATATTCTCCTTTATTGGAATCCTACCATTTTGATGGCTACTGCATCACCCCAAAACCAGTTCACCTAACATGGTTAATACTATGCATGTCATGTGAACCTGGTCAATAGGATTCAGAAGCAGAGATTATATATAGCAATGATGGTTGTGTGTTTTCTGGAGTATTTGTAAGGATATTTCCTTCAGCAGAAGACCCATGAAGACCCAACAAACTGGGCTAGAATGGAAACACAGTATAAACACGACTTTTATTGATACTGTTTCCTGATTGCTTATTTGTATCCTATGACTATCATTATGTGTTGTACCTTATGATTCTTGATGAATATATCTTGTCTTTTTATGTACACTGAGAGCACATGCACCAAACACAAATTCATTTTGTGTCCAATCACAACTGGCCAATAAAGAATTCTATTCTGTTCTGTTCTGTTCTGTTCTGTTCTGTTCTGCTCTGCTCTGCTCTGTTCAATTCTATTCTATGCTATGCTATGCTATTCTATCCTATTCTAAAGCCAAGGGCTGCATATGGCTACCCAAAGCTTTGGATGCAGTTCAGAGGCTCCAAGTGTAGTTGTCAAATTGTAATATTTAATGTTAACAACAGAGGGAACTTGTTAAAAACATGACTGAAGAGCACCGGTATCAATTCCTTCTTAGGTGAATTACAATAATCCACATGAAGTGGTCATTGTATGTAGTCCAGAAGTTGAGAACTCTGTTTTGTTGAGAAACGAGATCCTAACAGACCCTTGCATGTCTGTTTTCCTCCTCCCTTTGCTTTTATATGCCACTGAGTGAAGGAGGAACCAGCCAAACACTATCTCTTTTCCCAGGGCTTAAGGAATGCTCCTGGTTCTGTTTTTTCTTTAATGGCATCCATGAACACCAGCTAGTAATAAGAAGACACAATGAAAACTCCTTAATCTCACAACACAGACTCACCACAGTTTCTCCTGGGAAACGGTTAGCAACCTACATCAAGTCAAATGCTAGGGAACTCCTGGAAGCCTGGCATTCGGACAAAATTAGCCATCAATAGATACACAGAGATAGCAATAGCATTTAGACTTACATACCGCCTTCCAGTGCTTTACAGCTCTCTCTAAGCAGTTGACATAGTCAACATCTGAACCCCAACAATCTGGGTCATTTTACCGACCTCAGAAGGATGGAAGAGTGAGTCAACCCTGAGCTTGATGAGATTTGAACTGCCAAATTGCAGGCAGCAAGCAGTCAGAAGAAATAGCCTGCAGTACTGCATTCTAACCACTGTGCCACTGTGGCTCTTATAATAAACCATATTTACATTTAAAAAAAAGCTAAAAAGGAAACAAAAAGACCAGAACACAGCTTGTCCAGAAACTAATACTCTAAGTACGGATTCACAAGCAAACAATCAAGCAGAAAAGAATAGCCTAATCAAGGAACTAACAAGGAGTTGGTAGTTTTTACTAGCTACCATCCTTGTGGAACTGCTCCCACCCTTTTGGCTTTCTGGAAGGGCATTAAGATTTGGTGTTACCGTTTGGCTTTGGGCGCTGGGGGTGGGCTCACTGCTGGAGGTTTCAGGGTAAGACCTCATCCCCATCCTGTCCATCTTAATTGTAGTACAGTTTTTTAAATTTTGTGTAATTTTAATATTTTAAGATATTTCAATTATTTTTCTACGGTATTTGTTTTCTAATCTGCAAGCTGCCCAGTCACCTTACAGGAGAGATAAGCAGCATAAAAATTTAAGAAATATAAATAAAAATAAAGGCAAAAACCATACATCCAACTTGGCAAACTACTGTATATAAACAGGGAGCAAATCTCACAGTCCCTAGCATACGTGATGGTGTGTAATTGATTAATGAAATGTCACAAGCAAACAACCAAGCTCAGAAAGCACCAAAACGCCACAGTTCAAATTCTGAGCTAGACATTCTCTTCTATTGGAAAAGCGTTTCTCCCCCCCAAAAATATATATATTTATTGATGTATTTACATATCCAATTAACAGTCACCCACAAGAAGTGATTCTGGGCAGCCTACAACAAAGAATAGAAAACAATAGAAAACCGGTCATTATTTAAAAAAACATTAAAAAGCATAAAGTACACAAGGCTAGATTAGTAAAGGAGTCACTTCCAAGATCTCATTGATCTCTTGGGACCCGCAGCCCTGATGATACAGCCAGGATTTAAGGGATTTCTGAAAAATAAGGAGCTGACCTAACTTGGCAGGGGCAGGGGGGGAAAATGTTTCATAGAGCAGGCACTACAGTAGAGAAGAGGGACCCACCTTTCTGAAGCCACCATGCGTAGTCCCTAAGAGACAGGACCTACAGCATGCTTCTTTTGACAAATCTCATGGGTCAGGTTCAGATGTTCTCGGGGAGACGTGGTCCCTCATGGCCCCGTGCCATGAAAGGCTTTAAAGACCAGCATCTTGAATTGGGCCTGGAAGCAGAGTAACCACCAATGCAGCTCACGGAACAGAGATGTAATAGGTGCTGTTCTAGAACCACACGTACGTGCTTGTACCACTGATTTCGCACCATCTGGAGCTTCTGGAGTCTTCTTCAAAGGTAGGTGGACTGGGGCATGAGCAACTGAGCAAAGCTCTCCGATCCAGGAACGGGTTCAACCAGCGTACAACTGCCTCTGGTTACGTGGCACTGTCCTAGAAGCAGGAGCCATTTTAGAGTTGCCACAATTCGCTGCAGCTGTTCCCAAGACACGTTTCCGAGATCCAGATGGTGAGGAGACAGAGGCGGTTGGGAAAACAGGCCCAAGGCCTGCAGGGACCCTGAGGGGTGGGAGGCAGAGCGTAGAGTGCTTAGGGGGTAGGGGAGGTCTTGGGAAGCCCTGGGCAGGCCATATGAGATTCAGGGAGGTGCTGCAGTACGTGCTTGGGCCATGCCTGCCAGATCCTTCCCCTACGCCTGAGGCACTCGGTGCACCACTTAATGACTTATTGGGGAGAGCAGGCATAAGGATTGTTAAGTGAGGCTATCATGTAGCCACCTCACTTAACGACTGTCATGACTTGCAACCATAATGGACAGGCTCCATTACTGTCATAAATTATAAAGTGTTTTTATAAATAAGTAAAGTGTATATATTAGACACATTTAAGAGATCTCTGCTCCTATCCCAGCGCTGGATGTTACTTGAGCTTACAAAATAAAAATAAAGCCAAGACTACTAAATAATGTTAGTTTTTCTTTATTACATTTCAAAATCTGCAAAACACAAAAATCAAGCAAATTACGTTTTATAAAAGGCATCCAGTGTGGATGAGATCTCTACCTATGCAAACTGGGACACTGACCTCAAAGCCATGTGCATAACTGAAGCTAAGACAGCTGGCAAGAATGGAAAGAAATAGAAGCAAGATATTATACATTATTAGTTGAGGACTCTTAATGGATATTTTGACTTTGGGTGAGATGGAGTGATTGAGTCCTCCTCCTTGGACTTTTCCAGGAAGAATGCTGCTTTGTTCTCTTTATCCTTTTTGACACTTCTTTTATGCTGTAAAGTTAAAGAGCTTGTGTTATTATTTATTACTTTTATTAAGTGCTGGGAAAGCTTTATATCAGTTCCATTTTATAGTTGTGTCATCATTTTGGCAAAAATACATCGCCTCAGGCAGTTTACTGGCAAACAGAAATACTCTTCGGCATATGAAAATGTCAAAACAAGTTATCACCAAGACTTTCAGGAAGCAAAACTTTTGAAAAATAATTGTTGTCCAGTGTAGTTAGAAAGATCCTCTCATTTTGGGAAATTCTGTTTTATTTACATTTCAGTGCAGAATATCTTTGAAGGGTCAATTATTAAAGGACATGATGGCTACTTTAAAGAAAATTTGATCTCTGGCTGTGAGAAGTGATGGAGCTTTTTAACCCTTTACTGGAAAACATTAAGATGATGAACAAATTCCTTTGAAGACAACTAAAATGGACTTGGAGATGGACTTAAAAATTACAACTTACAAGAAAGAGATGGAAATACCGGATCCATACATGGAAATGAATAATCAGTCACCATTCAAAAAAGGCATGGAAATAATGAAACCAAAGAACCATTTGAACTATCCTTTTAAATTGAAATATAAGACATTTACTGGAGTTACTTCATGGAAAGTACAAATGGTCTTAGATCAAGATGATAAGAACTTCAAGAAAAGGGCAAAGAAACTGGAAGAAAACAGAATTTTATCCAAGAGATTTAAGGATGGCTGGGAGGAAGAAGGGAAAAAACTATAAAATTGGTTTATATGACTGTGGTAAAATAATGAGTTGCTATTTTTGGTTATGTTTGATGATCATCTGGATTGGATTATTTCTCTTTTGGAAATGTTCAGAGGTGATGAATTTGTAATATTTAGATTACCATTTCTTTGATATCTAAATAAGAGGGTTTCATTCCAAATGATGTTTCTTTAATAGTTTTCAATTTTTATTACTATTTTTGTTAACATTTAATAATTAAGAGAGGGATGAGGAGAATTTAGATCCGTGATGGCGAACCTATGGCCCACGTACCAGAAGTGGCACTCGGAGTCCTCTCTGCTGGCATGTACACTGTCGGCCCATGTCAGATCTCCATGTTATTTCTTTCGTGAGCTTCTGTCTCCCTACCAACAACGATACGGAAACTCACGAAAGAAAAATATCTCTTGCCATGCTGTCGGTGTTGGGATGCCCTGGCTCCCGCCAACCAGCTTGTCCAAGTCTCTGCTGCGTATGTGCGCATGTCCACGCACGCACATTCACACAGCATGCTCATTTGCGCATGCGTGTCCGCACAGTTTGGGCACTCCGTGTCTAAAAGGTTCACTATCACTGATTTAGACTAAATGGAAAGGAGGATTACATACTTATAATATAATGACAGGTATTTTTGTTAATTTTTAAAATATCTTTATTAATCAATAAGAAGACCTAAAGATTTAGTGACAGAAATGAAGATTTGGTTGTTAAGGGACAGCAATAAATTATTAATGTTGAATATTATCCTGCTGCAGATTTTGAGATAAAATTTCTTTTGATCTTAAAAAAAAAACATTCTTGTATTAGTTTTAATACAAGTCTTATATTATTTATAACTTGTATTAGGTTCCTCGTTAGTTTTATCTGTATAGTTCTTAATAAAATTACTGAAAACAATATACAAGTCCCAATCAACAGTCAACACAAAAAGGCATAAATTACCTGAAAGAAGGGCACACCATTCGTTTGGATACACAAACTGGTTTCCAAGTAGGATTTTTCACTGAAAAGGCTCTCATTAGTTTCTCTTATTTCTTCTTCATCCAAAGAATCCTTGGGACAGACAACAGTTAGCCAGTTGGTGCAGTGTATATAAACAATTTGTACAAGTTAAATACACAATAGAGCAGGAGCAGTCCTCTGCACAGTCAACTCACTCTACAGCAACGTAACCGTTTTCTCCATCCTTTACTCCAGTGGTGAAATCTAAAAAAAAAAACCTAACGGTTCTGTGGGCGTGGCTTGGTGGTCTTGTGATTGGGTGAGCTCAAAAACTAACTTTCACACTTCACACACAAACAACACAAAAGCTACACAACTGACTCACACACAATGCAAAAGCATACAAAATGGCCCCTGCAACAACAAGCAGGAACCTCACAGAGCCAGAAACTCAAACACCAACTATCACACTTTGCACAAAAGTAACATAAAAGCTACAGAACTGACTGCTACACAACTGACTCACACACAATGCAGAAGCAGCTGGACTTTACACAAAACGCCCCCTGCAATAAGCATGAACCTCACAGGGCGAATAGTTACGTTTTTAAAAAATGCTTTAAAAAGGTTAAAAACAAACTTCTGACATTCCCCCCTCTCAGCTGATTGTCAAAGACAGCTGAGAGTCCGCACTTTAAAAAAAAAACTTTTAAAGCCTTTTTTTACTTCCAGTTGGGCGAATAGGTAGTAAAAAATGCTTTTTAAAAAGTTTAAAAAAAAAGGTTTGTCAGCTGTGACAATCAGATGTGCCATCAATTGTGGGAACCTTTTTTTTTTTTTTAAAGCATTTTTACTACCGGTTCTCTGGAAGAATTTATTACTACCAGTTCGGGCGAACCGGGCAGAACCAGCAGCATTTCACCCCTGCTTTTATTCTCTGTACTTACCTCATCCAAGACCTCAGTCTTCATGGCTTCAGCAGCCTTCAGAGTAGAAGTCAGCTCCATCTGCTTTTGCCTTAATTTTTCAAGCAGGAGATCACGTGGCTCTGTTTTCACTACCGTCACTGGGTAACAGTAGTCCTTCCGCTGTGGCGTATTTCCTTTAGGAAAAGAGCCATTGAACAGATAATTAAGGCAGCGCACTACACCACCCTAGGACCACCCTTTTCTAATTGGATTTCAAAACTGGTTTGAGGTAGCTCTTCCTCTTTTCTTGGGAGGGGGGGGCTCCCTCTAAAGTCTGTGGGGCTAATTTCCTCCCCCCCCCCAATACCTGTGGGGAGATCCGCCTTCAGATCCATGGTCAGGAAGCCGTTAATCTGAGTTAAACCATTCTCTGCTTCTTCAAGGAGCAGGTCTTTCTGTTTGGTAAGCACCTCTCGGTCATTCTTCAAGCGGTCAAGAAGCCTCTTGAGGATGACATCTTCAGCCCCTTTTTGTCTCCTCATGTGGTCTGTCACGTTGGCTTCCGATGCGTTACATTTGTCATGGAGATCCTGGAAGCCAAACATCTGAAGGTATTATGTTAAGATACCCAATCTTCAATATTATAAACTGCAGGTTTGAATGAATGAAACTTATTGTACTCAGTATATGGCAAGAATTGATGGTCCTTTCCAAGCATATGGAACCCTCATTATTTCCGGGGGGAAACATGGATTGGGTCCATCTTCCAGGCTTCCCTGATTAAAGGGAGACAGCCATTCAATAGCCATTCCTGGGAGAACACATTGCATCATATGGTCTAAACCACGGGTATCCAACTCGATTGCGTCACGGGCCGGATCGTGACGTATTGTGATGTTTTTTGTTTTTGTGGAGCCGGGATGGGCTTGGCCTGCACATGACGCATCTGGCACGCAGGCCGCCCATTTGACAGGCCTGGTCTAAACAATTATATAGAGGTAGTCCTCGACTTACAACCATTCAATTAGCGACCGTTTAAAATTACAACAGCACTGAAAAAAGTGACTTTGTGATCAGTTTTTCCACTTACGATCGTTGCAGTCTCACCAGGGTCACATGATCAAAGTTTGCACGCTTGGCAACTGACATGTGTTTATGAGTTTGCACCAGGGGTGTCAAACTGGATTTCTTTGAGGGTTGGATCAGCATTGTAGTTCTCCTCCGGGGGGGGGGGACACCTTCTGCAGCACCCTGCCTGTCAAAACGGGACCCCCTCCCCTGGTATCCCGTTTTGGCTGCCAGAGACACTGCAGACCAGTTCTTTGCTATTTCCAGGCTGGCTCCATGGGCCAGATTTAAGCACCCGGGGATCATGTGATCACCATTTGTAACCTTCCCAGCTGGGGAGGAAGTCAGATTCGCTTAATGACTGCATGATTCATTTAACAAATGCAGTTTTACTTAACAACTGTGACCAAAAAAAGTTCATCAAATGAGGCGCAGCTCACTTAACAACTGCCTCGCTTAGCAATGGAAATTTTGGGTTAAATGATGGCCGTAAGTAAAGGACCATCTGGATATATCCGTCATAAAACTGTATGTCTAAAAAGTCGTTGATGATCTAGGTGTCACCAGGTTGGAAGATTTACAATTACCTGATACATGTTTTGTAGGTATTCGTTCTGGCTGTTGAGAAAGGCTCTCTGTTGATCAACTACACAGCCTATCTCTGCAGTTGCCGTTTCAGCCCAGCTAGTTGCTTCTTTGCACGTGTTTCTCAAACTACTGCTCATATTTTTACAGTGGTTCTCTGATTCCAGAAGTATCTTAACATTATCATGGCTGGACTGCCTGATCTCTTGGGAAAGGTCATCCAGAACTGGAATCATCTTGTTCTGCTGGGAAGTGGTAGAGTTGACAAGGCCAATAGTCTGCCTAAAGAAAAGGATTTAACCACAAATTATTCAAGTGCTAATCTTTGTGCTTTATCACATAGGCTAAGACTGAAGCAGCAGCCAAATCAGTGTTATACCTAAACTTGGTGGTGGGATTCAGCTAGTTCGCACCTATTCGGGAGAACCGGTTGTTAACTTTCTAAGCAGTTCGGAGAACTGGTTGTTGGAAGAAATCTTATTTTGTTTTTTTCTACTTTACATGGCAGGAAGGCAGGAAGGAAACATTCTAGCCTAATCTTTATTGCCCTGCTTACAGAAACAGTCTTTCTGTAAGGGTTAGCCCTTATTACATGGTAGCAGCTAAGGTGAAGCACCCATCGATGTGAGTGACAGTGCGTTGGCCATGCCCACCCAGTCACATGATCACCGAGCCACACCTACCCAGCTGGTCATTAGGACAGAGAACCGGTTGTTAAATTGTTTGAATCCCACCACTGCCTAAACTCACCGAATTTTATAAAAGCGTCCAGTAATTCTGGAAGAGTCTGCTTTGGCATTATTTTGGAGTAAAAGTGGGGAAACATACGGTACCCCATTTCCCCCCGAATATAAATGCTAAAAGCAAATGCATACAAGCCTTACTTTAATCTGAACACCCTGAATTATTATTTTTTAAAGTGCTGCCCATCCCACAGAAATGTCCACCCCTGCCTTTGATTGTCAGAAGTGTTGTTGAGATGGAGATCAAAGCCATGCATAATGCCTAAAGGCCATAGCAGTTCCTGAAATTGACATGAGTCAATAATAAAGGGGATTAGCAAAAAATAAATGTATTATTTATTTCAATTGATTTTGAGTGAAATAAAATTCAAATTCTGATTTCCAAATGTCTACCTTGACAATACAGTTATGCAGGTTTAGCCTGAAGCAGGGCTGCCCCACAGATGCTTGAGTCTATGATAAGGAATGTGAGGGTTTTAGCCCAAGAAATATCGGAATGAATCCCAATCACTGCAGAATATTAGATATTCATATTTCAGGGGAAAAAAGTAAGTTTAAAAGCTTCCTTACACAATTATATTTTCTTGTACATCAGTAATATTCTCCTTCAGTCTTCCACCTTTCTCAAGGATTTGGCTGAAGTTGTGCTGAGCTTGGTGATCGAGAGCGCTTAGTTGATCTTGCAGCAAAGCAATGAGTTGGGCCGTACCCTAGTATGAATCAAGGAAAATTAGGGGGAAAAATATTGCTAAGGAAAAGTATATTAGTAAAATAGTTTGAAAGCAGGCAAGAAACACACATTTATTCAAATGTACTTCAGATGCATTTTTCGGTTAATAGTTAATGCAGAACAATAACTCTTCTACAGCTGAATATTTTATTTTAGAGAGTTCAGGGGGGGGGGGAAATCCACTTTTCAGGAGATACTGGTACATGGGATGAAAGATTCTGCTAGATATGGGCAAAAGTCAAATTTCTTTATCCAATCTGTTTCCTGGAAGAAGCACTCACAACCCTAAAATGGAATTTATAGATAACCACAATCCTACCTCCGAGTTACTATGAAGGATGAAACAAACATAGATATATAGTACTGCTTATCCTGATTAGCCCTTTTTCTGTAAGCAGATTTTCCCCTTCTTAGGTACAGCCAAATTCCTCTCCACTCCTACATGATGTACACAAGAAATGACACATTCACATTTCTCCTTGATCTACTTGAACACATTTGACTTGGTATGTATTATGTGACTGTTAAGAAGATATACGAACAATGTTAACATCCATATTACTAGAAGGCATTTGTGCACATGAAGCTAACCTATATCCCCATGTTCTCCTCTCATCCTTCTTTGTTTGGTTGTAGTATTGTTCTTACAATAAAAGAAGTAGAAGTAGAAAATGTAAGTGGAAAAGCAAAACAAACAACCAAACATTTCTAAAATAAAGCCAACCAGAACTATGTATACTGTATACTATGGGAGTCATTGCTAGAAGCCTGCAGGCAAGCCAATTTTTGTGTCGGTGATGGAAACAGAAATATAAACTTTCAAAGAGCTATTTAAGACAAGGGTAGAGATCCCACTGTCCTCCAATTAGTTTCAAGTGCAACTCTTCACAATCTTGTGTAATGTCAACTGGGCATAACAGCAGTAGAAGCCCAGAAAACTAGTCACCTGTCTCTTAAGAAGGTCACACTGTACCATATGTAACATGCAATCATAATCATCAGGATAGAGAAAGGAACAATGGCCAGCAGAGCCAGAAGACAATGTAGCAATCCATATTTCTCTAAGATCATCACCCCACCACCCACCTCCACTCTAGTGCACTATGGATCTCTTATGGACGCTGGCTTGATCATCCTTGGGCTACAAATGGAAGAAATACCGTTTTCTGTGCCTTCTTGGTCAGCTCCACTTGTTCTTGCAGGCTCTCATAACTATCCTGAAGTTGAGAAAACATTTGGGAACTGTCTTTCTGTAGTTTACTCAAAGCAAGAGAATGATCATGGAAGAAGGTAGCCAGTTCTTCTTTGTAGCCTGTAATCTTTCAGTCAGAGAAAGAGGGGACATCAGTTTTCAAAGGCACATCGATATGGATTGACTTTTTCTAAAACAATACTAGTCTGATGTGTATATATGTGTTGGAAGTTTTTTTTTTTTAAAGAAACATGGCAAGTTCTATTCATTTAGCTGGGACCATACATGTCACTGCATGATGATCATAAGATACCGTGTTTCCCCGAAAATACGACATGTCCTGATAATAAGCCCAAGCCTGCTTTTTGGGGTGAGCGCAAATATACATGTGGCCAACATAGCAGGCAGCCCTTCCCTTCCCCGGTTAGCTAGGGGCAGCTGAGCCCTTTTAACCGGACCCGTGGATCAGCTGATCTGATCCGGAGCTACCTCTCTATTCTCAACCCCCCGCTGTGTTTTTGGCGCTCGCCCACCTCCCATCCATCTTCCTTGCCTACGAACTCCCGCCTCACTCGCAAGAGAGCAGCTGCCTGGCACCTCTTACCATGTAGTGCCCACCCAGTGGACAACCCCTCCTCTCCGGCCAGGCAGAACGCCATTCACCAACTGAGCGGTAAGAGGCTGGTCGGGCCAGTCACCTGCTGCTGGGGCAGAGTCTTCCGATAGTGATCGCTGTGGAAGTGCGCGCCCCACTCTGTGCTTCCAGCTCCATGCGGTGCTGCGACTCCCTTTGCCGCCTCTCTGCCCTGGTTGCCAGAAGACACGGCAGCAGGTGGCTGGCCTGACTGGCCTCTTCTCTGCAGCTTCTCGCAGTTCACCACTCGCCCCCTTTAGCGATGCTAAGCAAGGGGCAGGAGCCCTGCCATGCCTGACGAGGGGTGTGTGTGGAAGAGACGGCAAGGGAAGCTTAGTTTGCCGTCCCTTGCTTAGCCACGCTCCCCCTTTAGGGAATCAATTTGGGGGTGGCAGATGGGGGGGCTCGAGAAACACGTCTTACCTTTCCAGCCCCATCGAGTTCCTCGCTGTTGTGTCCAGGGAAGCATGTTGCAAAAGGAAACCTCTCGTAAGTTCAATCAAACATCTCAAACTCGCGAGAAGTTTTGTTTTGCAACGTGCTTCCCCCGCCACACCA
>JANHFT010001399.1:200026-220767 GCA_032467955.1 Pseudoxenodon macrops
GAAGCTATGGTGAAGATAAATTAGTACTAAAATGTGTTAAAAACTGTATGTGGAAATGAAATTTGAAAATGAATTGTATGGAAAATAAAAAACTTTTTGGAAAAAAATAAGAAGACAGTTTTAACCTTTTGCAAGCAAAAGGATAGATTTTCTCCAAGATGGGTTATCCCCAACCTGTCCATCAGGTCTTCCAATGGTACAACAACCCCTGCTGTTTTTGAATCCACCCATCTTAGTGCTGATTATTCTCTTCTTTCTCCTTCTACTTCTTCAAATTCTCTAGAAGTTCTCTAGAGATCTGCTTTTTCATGCTGCTTACTAAATCTTATAAATGTCTAAATGTAATTTCATCTGGAAGCCCAACGGATGTCACTCATAACACACCATCTGAAAGAAAGCATTTTACCTCAACATTGATTGACGCAGGAGAAACAGTTGCAATTATACATGTTTTTGTGCGTCCTCCGAGAGAGTCCTGTAGGATTCTGGTAAGCTTTGATTCTCTATATGGAATATGTGGAGTTCTTTCAACAAGGGCAGTAATAACTCTACCCAGTGTCAACAGAGACTGATTGATATTTCCAGCTTCACGAGCTCTTTTGTCAACTGCTCCAGAACGACCTATGTTCTCACTTCCTGCCAGATCAACCTATAAATAAAAAAACAACTTGTCTAAGTCACAATCAGTATATATAGTTACAAGGAAGTCTAAAAACTATATTCATTCCTGGTAACCAAAAATTACTGCTAACCACTAACCAGCTACATCTGAGGGTATTTGGATTTACAATTCCCAACAAACATAGGTAATGTGGCCAGTAGTTTAGGATGCTACGATATCCAGTCAACAGTTGGAGGATTACAAACCCAACAAGCCCTCAATTACACCATGAGGTAAGGGGAGAAGGTACCTGCATTAGTAGGCAGAAATCTGAGATGATATAGAATATGGGATTAAAATGTCAAATCTCCAAAAATGGAATTTGAATGGAAAGATCTGTTCTCTATCGTCCTAAAGGGCAGCATGCCTACTAGCATTTTTAAAATCACAACAAAACAATTTCTTGGTTTTGTGACAGTCTGTTTACTGTTGCAATGTAACTTCCCTTCAGACAGTGGCCAAAATAACACAATCTGGTATTCTGCCATCTCTGTATTATTGGGTATAATCTGATGCGGTGCAGATACCATGTGTTTAAACTCACCAAGTTTAGCTTTCCAATTTTCACAAGCTCTTCTCCATCTATTGTTGTTTCTTTCATGTGCAATGTGATGGAAAACACTGAATGGGATCGGCTATAAATTGAGATACAGAGAAATGTTCTAGTGAATATTATAATCTTGTTCCATGTGATTTTACCTGTTGGATAGCAATCACGAGCAATAGTCAATTTGGTTGGATGCTAAACCAGCTTCAGATCCATGACTTTTTTGAGTCAGACAAATCCTAAACAACTCTGAGAATAGAAAAGACATTCTGGACCTTTTCTCACTCCTCTAAATTTAAGGGTATATGACCATGAATTGACCATGAAGTAAAATGTTAAGCACGCTCATAAAATATTACTAAATCAAGAACGCTTCACTGAGCCAATCAAAACGGGCCCATTTACTTGTTAAAGAAAAAGGTTTAACTGATGAATTTAGGATTTCCTTCCCAAATGAAGTTAAAGTGAGCCTCCAATAAACCTTCTGACACCACATCATTTGAAAGCAAATTGATTTGCCTTTGAGATCACTGAAGATAATTAGCAGATCAAAGCTCATTTTCCACCCCTTTCTAATTCCAAGATATAAGCTAGAAATAAGTATAGAACATTTTATGCTGCATTTTAGAGAAGTAGAACAAAATCAAACCCAGAATCCCATATGTTGGTAAAAGATAGGCCAAGAAAGGGTTGGTCAGTAATAGAACTAAAAACTGTTGATCCCAACAAAGTCAATTTTGCTTTTTGGTTTCTATGGAAGCCTATTATTAGGACAAAAAAGAAAAGTTTGCAAATTCCTATTCTACATATTGCCAATCCACATTGCAGAATTATACAAGGGTTTCTCAGAATTATCTACTTTTTTTTTGTAGAACAGCAGGAAAACACCCTCTTTTCATGTTTTTGGTACTCCTAATTAGCTGACTATTTCAAATGCATTTTTTGATACAAGGAGGTTGGAAAAGGAAGATCCCATTCCTTCTACTAGTAACATTTCAATGAGACCTCAGTCCTCGAAAGAGGTATAAACTTTCAGGAAGAATTGGATCAAGAACAGCTGGTTTTTATTGCCATTATTATTATTAAATATAGAGCAGGGCTGTCAAACTCCCAGCCCACGGGTCGGATGCGTCATGCACTGGCCACACCCACATCCGGTTTAGCGAAGGGGGGGGGGGGAGTCCTGATACCTCACATGATGCCCCTGATATAGAGGGTATAGATATGCCCCAGCATCATATATTTACCTTGTGCAGGTGGCTGCATTCTCATCACTAATCCAATACAATTTGAGAAAAAATAGTTCAGAAGGGGCGTTGGTCTTACCTGATACGCTCCTTCTGATGAAGTGGAGCTAGCATCCAGCATTGGGTAGAACTCTCCTGTCAGCTGATTGGACTGAATCTGTCAAAGTTGAATATCCCGCCTCCGTTGCCATGGTAAACCAGCTTTTAACGAAGACAAAGTGACAGACTCTGCGTGTCGGCACCTAAAGTTCTGCTACTAAGTCATGATGCAATGGTATAAAAGTGAAATTTGGAACAGACTAAACCTAAGGGTGGGGGCTGGATGCTATCTCCACTTCATGAGAAGGAGCGTATCAGGTAAGACCAACGACCCTTCTCCATAGCGTGGAGATAGCATCCAGCATTGGGACATACCAAAGCTTGGCAGTCCGTACGGGAGGGCCTACGTCTGGGCTGAAATCTGCTCCTCAACCAGAATTCTCTGGAGTACCCTGCGACCAAAGGCTGCCTTCACCGAGGCGTACATGCCAAGTTTATAATGTCTGACAAATTGTGAAGGTGACGCCCAAGTAGCCACCCTGCAGATCTCCTCTAGGGTGGCCCGGGTAGCCCACACTGCTATAGTTGCCGCACTCCTGAGATATGTTCCATCACCAGCAATAGCTGGTGCCCCTCTGCCCAGAGACCCAAATTGAGCGCTTCCTGCATCAGGGCTCTGGACATGGTCCCTGCTTGCCGATTGACGTGGGCCTTTGCGGCTACATTGTCCGTTAGAACCAGGACGTGGACCCCTGTCAGCAATTGCTGGAAGGCCAGATGGATGGCCTTTAGTTCCAGGAGGTTGATGGACCGTTGACTGTCCTCCTGATCCCAACGGCCCTGTGTCATCTGCAGATGGGCCCCACATCCGAAGAGGTGTTCGTGGTGAGAGTCAGCCTTTCTGGCTCCTTGAACCCACAGCCCTTGGTCAAGGCGGGTGATCTCCACCAGGCTAGGGACCGTGTTACTTTCAATGGGACCCTCACCCTGGAATGGGAGTTGCTCATGCCTTTCCTCTGGAAGGGTAAAAGGAACCACTGAAGCTCTTGAGATGGGCCTAGGGCACGATGGCATTTCCCCAAAAGTTGAGAGAGATGCCATTGACGCGACTAGTTCCCGGCACACCTGGGAGGTCAGCTCCTTAATGCTGGCCTGCCTCTCCTGGGAGAGGAAAACCCTACACTCCAGAATGTCTATTATGGCACCCAAGTGGAGAAGCTTATTAGTAGGGATTAGGTGGCTCTTCTCCTCGTTAACTGAAAAACCGTGGGCTCGGAAGGTCTCAATAGTGACCCCTAGGTTCTCCTTGGCCTGCTGGGCCGAAGAGGATTGGATCAATATATCATCCAAGTAACATTGAATCCTCACCGGTAAGGCTCTCAGGTGTGCTGGTATGACTGAGAGAACCTTAGTAAATGCCCTGGGGGTTGAGGAGAGGTCAAAGGGAAGGACCCTGTATTGGTAGTGGACCCCATTACAGAAGAACCAAAGGCATTGTCTATGGGCAGGTAACATAGGGATGTGTAGGTACGCCTCCGTTAAGTCTACAGAGGTATGGAAGTCGCCCTCCCTTACATTGGTTAGGATAGACTAAAGGGAGTGCATTTTGAACCTATGATAGCGGAGACAGCGGTTTAAGGTTTAGAATAGCTCTCCACCCTCCTGAGGCCTTTGGGATAATAAACAAAATTGAGTAGAATCCCTGCCCTTGTTGACACTCAGTCAACCTCTGGATAGCACAGATTTCTAGCAGGTGCTGAATTGCAGACTACATGAGGGTGGCCTTTCTGTAGTCCCTAGAGACAGGGCTACGAATAAAGAACCTCAGGGGTGTGTGTGGATAGGAACTCCAGGGCAAGACCCGACCTCACTGTCTCCCTAACTCAGGCGTCGGAGGACGTCTCCTCCCACCTGGTCGCAGAGAGCCAAGCGGCCCCCGATGGGAGAATGGGACTGCAGAAAGTTATGGGTGATGGAAGGGGCGACCTCCCCGCCCCGAAAGGGCCTCCTGGACTGTCTACCTCTGTATGGCGGTTGACGTTGGCTGGGAGAGAAGGGTCCCTGTGACCTGTACAGTAAGAGGCCCGGATCTGGAGACCTGAATGATGGACGTCGGAAGTACGGAGTGGCTCTGGAGAAACTTTTTCTGCCCACGGAGGGAAGTATCTTCCTCTTGTCCCTTGTTTCGAACAGAAGTGGTTCCAGGGAAGGTCAGAAAAGGTTGCCGCCTTGGTAAGGCGTTCCTGCCAGGCGCCACTTGTGCCTTGCGTCTGCCTGCCACTGCCTGAGCCATAGTAACCACCTGGCTGTTACCGATGAGGCTAGAGCCCTAGGTGCGAATCTGGCGGCGTGGAGTGCGGAGTCCGCAGAAAACTGTAGGGTGGCCAGCAGCTTGTTTAAATCCTGTTGGGTACGAGTGTCCTGTGCCGGGATTTTATGCTGCAACTGTTTCAGCCACACCAAAGATGATCTGTTGAAAAATGATGCAGCCGTGGAGGCTCTGATAGGCCACCCCGCTACTTGGACGTTCTTCTGCAGAACCATATCCTCCCTACAGTCCTCTGGTTTTAGGCCCTCATCCAGAGGACCTGGGAGGGGCCCTGGTGTTATACAGTGCCGCCACAGGGACGTCTATGGATGGGACTTCTAATGATTGGGCCAACTCCGAGCCTACATTATAAAACTTTTTGTCCACTGGGGTTGGCAAGGGTCCAGCTGCTGGGGAACTCCACTGTCACCTGACTACATCTACAAATAGTTTTGGCGAAGGGACCACTGCTGCCTCTGCTGTAGGCTCTGAAAACAGAAGGTCCTCAGTATCCTCGGCCGTGGGAGTGTTGTCAGTCTGTTTAACACCCATTTTCGCTGCATTCTTGGCCTTAAACAACAGCGAGTTAAACATCCCCTGGGGAAACAAGCTGGTAAATGCTGGCTGCATTGGAGTCAAACCTTCATCCTCAGACAGGTCTAGGTCCCTTATATCCTCTTCCTCAGATGGAGGATGGGAATGGTCAACCAAAGAATGACCTGGAGAGGAAGCCTCTGGGAGGTTAAAAATATCCCTTTGGTCTATATCCATCATAGAGGCATGTGAAGGGGCCCATCTAGACAGCTTCTGGATGCCTGCCTCGATGCTTTGCTTAATGGCATCTGAAATGAGTGATTGGATTTGGGGCCTGTGTAAGATCTCCTTGCCCAAATCAGGACAGAGGCCTGCTGCAGTGGGCGTGAACGTGGCCTCCAGGCTTCTCTTGTCCCCAGTTCTGGCTAGGGGTGACCAGTCCTGCTGAGATCCCCAAAGGAGATCGTCTCTTAATGGAGAGACATGACTAGGTGTGAGGATCCTCTCAGCAGCCTCCCGCAATGGGACAGCCTGAAAAGTTTCCATTAGAGAATGGTTGAAACCCTGCATAGAATCCATGAGGGGATTCTTCTGACCCTTAGAGCATAGCTTCTTTAAGGCTTTATCCCTTCTGCCCTCAAATCTCTGGGCAGACTTGGATGCTCTTGAACTTGACTTCTTCAATTTAGCTGGGGAATTGCCCCTGCGCTCTGTTGGGAGGGAGCCTGGCTGCTCTGTAGCCGATAGGGAAGTTGGAGAAGCCTCTACAGCTCTGGGATCTGCAGCTCTTACAGCTTGATCCGCCATATTGGCTGTCAAGATTTTGGCACCAAAACTTCAACCACTTAAAATGGCCACCGCTGCAAAAGACTCAATATGCAGAAAATTCCCTTTGGCAAAGAAAGCTCTTCTTGCCGAGCGCTAGGCTCAGGGAACGCTTTGCAGACTGCTGCCTAGCTCTCCTTTGGCTCAAGCTGTAGCAACGGATCTAATTACAATCTGTACCTTCCCTGGGGTTCCCTCGTCGGATCAGCTGTAGAGCACTAAGCTCTGAACAGCCCAAGCAAGAAAAAAACGGCAACAAGCGAAGTTTGGAACCCCCGTAGAACGGATTAATGGCCCCTTGCTCTGAGCCAGGCAGTTTGTTCCCTCGGCGGAGAGGAGCGTAACTCTTGCTCACCAATTCTGATAGAGGGAATCGCTTTTTTTCTTATTTTTTGGCGATTTAGGATCCGGTCAAGCAAAAGCAGAGGCTTTAAGCCCTGCCCTGTGACTGGACGGAGCAGAGCTAAGCTCTTACACGTCTATCAGTCACCAAAACAACAGAAAGGTTTTTAATAAAGCCATTGCATAAGGGACCTATTTAAAGGATTGGAAACTAGGTAACTCACAGTTGAAATTAATTTGAAGGGGGAGAGATAGCCGACAGGACTGTCCTCGCTGAGGGACTGAGTGAAAAGCTGGGTTACCATGGCAATGGAGGCGGGATATTCAACTTTGACAGACTCAGTCCAATCAGCTGACAGGAGAATTCTACCCAATGCTGGATGCTATCTCCATGCCATGGAGAGAAAAAATGTTACTTCATTCATTTTCCTTTGATTAACCTTGGCAGAGCCCCTGCTTTATTTCCTCTTCCAGCCATTGTAAAAACTAAGTAACCCACAACACAGCTCCTTACATATGTTGCAGAAGAGTCCCTTCCATGCTCGACACAAGTATTTCAGTTTATCTGTTGACATTAAGTAAGTTACCTTTATTTGTTGATTTAATACTGGAGAAGGGTAGAAAGCAACAAATTGTGGAGGATAAACATTTGAGAAGTATTTTACTGGAATCTTGAAACTGAACACGCATATTATAATAAAGCTCATGGCAGCATGAGCTGCATGAATATTATTTGCAAATGACACAGAGGTCTGGATAGGAAGTTTCCCATGTCTGAGATCCATCTATCTGAAATCTGAACAGATTGCCATCTTTTAGAGAAAAATGGACAATGATTTGGCTGCTTATAAATTATTGTTTGCCTTCTAACCATTTTTGAAATAAGAGATACACATATAAGTAACCAGATTCTGCATTCCAATTGATTAAACTCTTCCTTTTTAGCATCTTTCAGTTCTCTGCTGAGAAGACTGTCATAGATACACAATTTAAGATCTGGAAACAGAGAGCTCATTGCCCTGTTCTCCTCTGGCATTCTCAAAATGTCAAAAGAAAATACAGCAGAAATGTCCACCCAGATGCAGTGAGGAAAAATCTGTAAGCATTGTTCTCTTTATTTCATTTGGCAATTTTGTTTTTTAAATTAAAGTACCAACGGTGTATTTTATGCTGATAAAATAGTTAGATTAAAGCCAATAGATTGCATTAGAAACTATTGCGAACATGTCCATCTTTTCAAAATGGAATGTTATTATTCCATTCTCACGATTTTAAAATATCTGGAAATTTTACATTTCTTAACCAGACTTGATCAAGAAGACATTAAGTTTAGAAAATGTTCTTCAGGCTGATTGCCTCAATTTGCTCAGCAAAATAGCAGCACATCAGCAGGGATTGTTGCCTGAAGGACATCCAGAATCTTAGGTCACAGTAATGAACCACATTATTTGCAGCTGAAATAGTTCCAAAGGTTCTGTATTCTTCTTACCGAAATTGTATCCTGCAATATTTGAATGACACTAAGCAAAATGATTGCCTAAGAATGGCAAAACAACTGTGGTTTTCTGCTTTACTTCTGCTAATGTAAAACCTTCTAAAATATAATATTCTAAAATATTATTGAGGCGGTCTAAAATATTTTATTTATTTACCTGGAATACTGGTTCATGTAAGTAGCAGCTGTGGTTCTTTTTGCTGCTCCTCTTTCTAGGATTTGATAGACTTCATCCTTGTTATGTACAGTCATTTCTTCTAAGCCCTTGATTATTACACCTCTCTGTCAAAAGCAAAATGCTGAAGTTACACATTCTAATTCAGAAGTTCATAACCTTGAAGGAGACGCATCTGCTTTTTTTTTTTTACCTTGTTACGTGGGTCATCAAACAGTTGCAACCTTTCCCCAACATCTGGAGATGGACTCAAAAGATCAAACAGCTCCTCATTATATATTTCCAACAAAGAAACCTTCACAGAAAATTCTGTACCATTCTCTGCAAGTTTTTCAAAAATTTGATGCAAGGTACGTGGAATTACACCTGCAAGTGGATCCTACAGAAAAATAATATCACATATATTAACTGATTTAGAATCCAGGAATTCAGCCTTAGAATGTTTGTTAGCAAATAAGTATGAGCAGATCCTCAAAGAAAGCATGGATTTGAGATAGCTGCTAGGACATAAGAATGTGATGGCATTATACTTGGAAGAGACTAAAATGTTTTTACCTCTTCCCATGTATATTCTTCATTAGGTGATCGCTCTCCTTCCATAGTGAAGGTCTTTCCTGTACCAGTTTGACCATAACTGTATAAAGGAATTTGAAAAATTAGCTTCAATAATATATTTTAGAGTACAACAAAAAAAAAGTAAACGCACAATACTCACGCAAAGACAGTGCAGTTATAGCCCATAAGTACTTCATCCAAAATTGGATATACAACAGTCCGGTACACATCGATCTGTTTGGCCTGGGCTCCAAAAACCTGTTTTATTGAATAAAAGAAACTCTTGAGACCAGACATAAAAATGGACTTGTTAAATGTTCTGAAGTCACACTATCTCCTACCTGAATTGGAATAATTTTAACAAACCAGATAAAAACTATATTTCGGAATTATTTGCAAAATGAATATACTTCAGAAGTTTCCTTAGAGAAAAGTTCTGACACAATAGTTAAATTGTTCAGACACAAAAGTTATATTTTAACATGTGCCATGTTTATCTATTCTGCTGAACTTTAAGGTGGCTTGTCCGGGTTGGGTTGAGTATAATGCATTAACTGATCCTTATTTTACAAATTATATTTTATGACAAGAGTGAGCAACCATACACACTAACCTCTAGTTTAAGACTTTTTTTTTGTATGATCCAAGCTGCTATGATTTGTTCAACAAACCATTGTTTAAAAACAATGATGCATGAATCCAGCCATGTGTTTCAGCCTTGGTCATGCGCAATCCCTCCTCCCTGCTGAATGAAACTGAAAACTCTTGCTTTTATTTTTAAAGAGCTATAGTGACCCAGTGGTTAGAATGTAGTATTGCAGGATAATTCTGCCCACTGTCAGGAGTTTGATCCTGACCCACTCAAGATTGATTCAGCCTTCCATCCTTCCGAAGTCAATAAAATGAGGACCTAGATTAGGGCAATATGCTGACTCTGTAAACTGCTTAGAGGGGCTGTAAAAGCACTATTAAGTGGTGTATAAGTTTAAGTGTTATTGCTAAATATGAGATTTAAGTTTAACAATCCCCACCCTTCCAAAAAAACTGGTATTGGAATCTATAGCCAAAAGACTACCAAAACTTCTAATTTATAAAAAAATCAACATTTGCCTGTAATCATCTTATTTAAGACAGAGACATGCACAGGGAAACAAATTCAGGCAGTTAATTGGAGGCAATCAGTTCAATGAAGACACAACAAAAGGAGCTAGTCCCTTAGCAGAACTGATAAAGTGAACTTTCTGTCCAGTATTAGATACAAATCTGTATTGATTATGAACAGCTCTAGCTGTTTCTGAACTATTTATTGTAACCATGCTAAGAAGCAACAACTAATTTCTATGTGATTTGTTTCTTAGGTACTTTTAGATACTCTACTTAATGATAGAAATCTGTACCCCTTCAGTAATTAAACGTCTATTCTGGGGGTGGGTGCTGAATAGATGTGCAGTTAACTTTTTATTATATTATGCTGTAGAGAGTCCAAACAGGGAAACTCTTTAAGTTCAGCATTATTAAGAAAATGTACTATTCCATTTAACTAGATGAGCCACTGATGTCAGACACTCAATACATTTCACAATTTAAAAAAGTTGGCCTCCTCCAAGAATCCTCTCTTTAATGGTCTCCAATTCCAATAATATTGTCTGAGCCACAGTGGCCCAGTGGTAGGAGTGCAGTATTACAGGCTACTTCTGCTGACTGACTGCAATTTGGCAGTTCAAATGTCACTAGGCTTAAGGTTGACTCAGCCTTCCATCCTTCCGAGGTGGGTAAAATGAGGATCCAGATTGTTGGGGAACATATGATGACTCTGTAAACTGCTTAGAGAGAACTGTGAAGCGGTATATATCTAAGTGCTATTGCTATTGCTTTCAATACATCTTTCTGATACTACCAAGATGTTTCTCACCATCTCTGCAGCTAACTATATTTGCACTGAAATCCAAAATTCTGTTTAAAGGTAAAGATTTCTATATTGAGTTTTATGTGAAATTATATCAACATGTATACGGCACCTTTTTCTTTCCGTTTCTCTAATAAATATATTTCTTTAGAACACACAATTTATATTTATTCTAAAACAGACCTTCCCTATTATATCTTCTGCATAAATAAGATGCAGTTATTTTTCAATTTGTAGGCTATCTAATAAGCAATATAGGGTCAGAACTGAGATGAAGGGAAATCTCAGCTGAATGCATCCTTTCACATACTGCACCCATTGGGATACATCAAGGAGGAGTCTGGCTTGTTTTTAATTCTTTAAAAAGAAAATGAAATTCTAATCAGGAAGCTCCAGTTACGTCAAAGTGGTAACAGGAAGAGCTTGAGACTATAGACATAACACTGAACCCTAGTCTGATATTCAATACCAAACTAGTATGTGTTCATGCTCTTAACAGCTTCTCAGGCTTTCAGCACATCTTTTTGACTTCTCACTGCTTGCTCCTTGTTAGCGAAGGTGCCAGGGCTTGAACATGGAAACAAAGTCTTTATTCATCACCCCTCAGCATCTGTGGTTCATTTTTGCCTTAGCTTTTTATGCAAGCATAGCCACTGGAAATTGTAAACATGATGCTCCTAAACTGCCAAAATGAGGGGGGGGGGAAGAGCCCTAAGCATTCCTACTAAGCAATAAGTAAGAATTCCTACTAAGACTTACCATATCAAACGTATAGGTCTTCCTTGATGTTTTATCAGCCATTCCTCCAGTGCGAACAATAACTTCTTTCCTTCCATGGTCACATTCCACTACAGAGTAGGAATTAGCTTTGCGCTCAGATACATTGAAGGGCCTTTAAAAACAGTTTCCCATGTTATTTAAAGTAAGTGTTTATGCCAAGTTTCAAATCAGCACAAGACTTATAAGACGGTTTCCTTTGTTTTTGAGTGAAGTTTAGTTGGAACGCATGCAATACCATAAGATTCCAAAACCTGAATTTCTGCTTGAAGATGGAACTGAACAGGATCCTACCCTGTTTCCCTGAGAATAAGACCTCCCCAGATAATAAGCCCTCCCCAAAACACAGCAGCAGCCATGAGGTGACCATGCTCGCCACCTCCTCCACCTCAAAAATAATAAGACCTCCCCGAAAATAAGGCCAAGCGCTTATTTCGGGGGTCAAAAGAAACACGGTATTATACAACCTTAACCACTATACCACATTGGGCTTCATTTGTTCTGATATTGTTCCTGTACAAAGTGCAGATCTATGTGGATCCTCATGGACCTGAGGATAGGTTTTACACGTAATCCATCTGAAACTTCATCAAATCACAAAAATATTCAGTTTGAACTACAGGTAGTCCTTGACTTACAACAGTTCATTTTGTGAGCGTTCGAAGTTCCAACAGCAGTGAAAAAAGTGACTTATGACCATTTGTCACATTCCATGACCATTGCTGCATCCCCATGATCACAGGATTTATATTCGGATGTTTGACAACTGACTCACATATATGATGGTTGCAGTGTTCTGGGATCATGTGATCACCGTTTGCAACCTTCTGACAAGCAAAGTCAATGGAGAAGCGATTCACTTAACAACTGTGTTACTAATTTAACGACTATATTTACTTAACAAACATGGCAAGAAAAGTTGTAAAAATGGGACAAACCTCACTTAATAAATGTCTCACTTAACATGAATTCTGGACTCAATTGTGATCGTAAGTCGAGGACTACCTGTATTCAGTCAAGGAATCAATCATCACTATGAAATTTCATATCTGAGGCATAGATTGACAGAGCAGCTCTTATTTTTTAGATGGGATCCACATGGAGCCATCAAATCACACAGTATCACATGACTGAATCATTACAAATATATATACAAAGAAATATATCTTGGGCCCAAAATTTAGAATGAACAGATCTAGTGATGTTACATGGGATTGATCTGGAACCACCATCAACAGCATATAACTTTCTGTATGCTGAAGCATTACAGTTATATTTTTTTATTATGTTTGATGGTGTAAAGGTACAATAATTTGGATGCAAGGGGTCGATACCATTAAATATTCTTTAAAAATAAAACCCACCCAAAACTATAATCAAACAATAGCATTGAAAGACACTTAGGATTTTCATGATGCAAAGTAATGGGAGCTGAAATACAGATTTTTAGATTTTGAAAATCCTTACATATGAGCCATTTGAAATTAGGATCAATTTATAGATGGTAACTATCTTCACTGCCTGAGCCACAAAATTAACATATCTGGCCATTCTGGTTATAACATTAATAACCTTCAAAAGATAGATGCACATACACCAATTAATTTCAACGAAAAAGCTCAGCTGTAATTACTTCAATTCTGTCCAGAGAACATACTACAAACATTTTGATTTTGTACTTCATGATTCAATCATGGCATAAAAATAATTATTGGGCATGGTTCATCAAAAAGACTTGGTTAATAACCAACATCTGTTCATTTAAAATATATGTACCATTTAGTGTTTTTTTTTAATTATATGGTAAAATGTTTGAGCTGGAAATTTTATATCAATATCAACAATAATCCCATCACAACAAACATCTTATGCTTCATATTGCATAACACCAACAAATTCTCTTCAGATTCAAGCTTTAGCCTCATGCTGGTGTCTCCCAACTGCAGCAAATTAATTAGGCTTATATTTTAGCCCAAAGACATGGATGTGATTTGAGACTCTTAAAACAGATCTTTACTTATATTAGGTTATACTGGTTTTTATATTTTGTATTGTTATTTTGCTCAGTAAGTTACCTAGAGAATAACTACTGACTGGCAGTCATCTAAATGTGATAATTGTTTGCCCATCCCATAATGTAGTAAATGATATCATTAGAATAGAATAGAATAGAATAGAATAGAATTTTATTGGCCAAGTGTGATTGGACACACAAGGAATTTCTCTTGGTGCATATGCTCTCAGTGTACATAAAAGAAAATATATGTTCATCAAGAATCATAAGGTACAACACTTACTGATAGTCCGGGTACAAATAAGCAATCAAATCATATTAGGAAACAGTTAATATAAATCATAAGGATACAAGCAACAAAGTTACAGTCATACAGTCATAGTGGGAGGAGATGGGTGATAGGATGAGAAGATTAATAGTAGTGCAGACTTAGTAAATAGTTTGACAGTGTTGAGGGAATTATTTGTTTAGCAGTGATGGAGTTTGGGAAAAACATATCTTGTGAATTATAAATTATAATGATAATTTTAAGAATAATACTTCTTAAATTATATTTTTTATAAATTATAAGAATTATAAAACTTTCCAGCTCAAGCATTTACCATATATTTTTTTAAAAGCCTAAATACTACTGTGCTTTTTTAATTAAAGTCTTCAACAACTATTACCTTAGCCTTTTACATCTTTATAGAGAGAGGGTAAAAAAGTGTGTGTCATTGGTCCCAATTCAAATACATCCAAATAAAGAAGACATATATACATGAAATAACCTCAGCCCATACATAGCAGGACAATTATGTCTGCTCAATAATCTTTTGTCAAGCTGAAGATGCTCCTTCCAAACTGATTCCCTTGCCTTCATAAGGCTAATAAAAAAAAAAAACTTTTAAAAAACCAATACCTTTGGGAAGCTTAAGAGCACACTTAATGGTGAATTAAGTGCTATTGTTTCCAATGGAAGGTACTCTGAATACATACTCTACATGGAGCCATGGTTCAAGATGCATGATAATAGGGCTTTGCTCTCCCTTTAGTGAAGCTTAGGAACATACTTAATGATGAATACACCTTATTGTTTCCAATGGGAGGTAATTCTGAATGAACACTGTACTATTGTTCAAAAAACACACCACAACTAAGGGGTACTCCTACTCAAGCTTGCCTGTAGAAATCGTGGGCGCTCCTCCATCCCTGGATGTTTTTAAGAAGAGTCTAGGCTTATTTAAAATGGTATAGGTTCTCCTGCTTGAGCAGGGGGCTGGACTAGAAGACCTCCAAGGTCCCTTCCAACTCCTATTCCATTCTAAGACTTGCAGCCCTCCTTGAACAAGCGGCATTTCGATTGTTATGGCTGGGGGAGGAATTAGATCCAAGATGGGCTCGTCTTGACAGCATAGCCAGCCCACCCACCCCCGGGATGCAACTCCTCCATCCCGACTCGACTCTTCTGATGAGCAGAGGAGCTCCTCCTAAACGTGATTCAATCCGAATCCAGACCAGGTACAGAAAATGTCCACGACTGTAAGCCTGGAGGTTAAATCCTGATCAAAACCGACTGAGGTTTTGGACGCCTCGCTTTGACTACCACCCCCTGCTCCTGTGGGCGAGTGACAATCCCTTGGCCACGGGAGGCGACGCCCCCTCAGGACTTACCTGCATCTCACCACCACCTGGATGTTCTTGCCTTTGTCCTCTTTCTTGGCGCCGACGAAAGAACTCATCGTCGCTTCGTCCCGGGATAAGTTCAGAAGGCGAGAGCCGGGGACAAGGACCGAAGCAAGCTCGGGAGGGAACCGGCGTTTCACCCACAGCGCGCGGGGCAGGTCCCAAGCATCCGTACTCCCGAAGGGATCCCTTCGGCAGAGACAGGAGCGCAGTCGCCCTTCAGCGGAAACCGCCTGAGCTGCTCTTTCTCCCCCAACCCCTCAGCCAACTTTCGCGAGAGAAGCGCGCCAAGAGCGAAGCCGACCACTTTGAATAGCTCGCGCGGCGTGACAGCCAATCGGCGGGAGGCTGCGAGGTTCGCAGAGGACCATGGGACTTTTTTTTGTTTTTTTTAATATGCGTGAACTCCTGCGTGTGTTTATGACATCATCAATAGGCGACATAAAGCAAGGAACTCCAAGCTTCGGTCACTTTAAGACTTGTGGACTTCAACTCTCAAAAGAGCAAAAGCTGGCTGAGGAACTCTGGGAGTTGAAGTCCACAAGTCTTAAAGTGGCTGAGATTGGAGACCCCTGACATAAAGGATTAAGCAGATAGACAGACATGTAGACACAACTCAAAACACATTGACGATGTCTCCTCGAATGGTGACGAAACGTTTGCAACCAAATTGCCAAGCTCGGGAGCCCAAACCAACAGCCTAACTACCAACCCGAGCTTCTAATATTCAAACATATTATAGACTTATCTAAAAACAGGTTGTACAGGCGTCCGAAGCTTCTTAATGGGCTTCGGATGCCCTTTTTTCCTTCCTCTCTCGCGGAATAAAAGGCCGAAAAGGGCTGGCCCATGAGCATCGGGGAAAAGGCAGATAGAAATCTTTCTAACTCGGATCTCATAGACATACGAATTTGACTGGGGTCTTATAGGATTTGAAAACGTGCCGGAGTTCAAAATGCAGCTTGCAATAAATTTCGTTCCGCAGTGTTTTAGAATAGCTCTGCATATTGGACTCAAGTTTGTGCATTCTCATCCAAATATCTGAGAATTTAATTCCCAGGACCGATAACCAGGACGCTTAGATTTTATCAATCAGTCGCAAATATCTTTTGCCAACGTACCTTTTGAGATTTTTACAAGCGGACCGTATATATAGCTCAGAGTTTTTCAAGCTTGGCAATTTTAACAGGTGTGGACTTCAATATGCTGGTTGAAGTCCACACATATTAAAAGTTGTCAAGTTTGAAATACAAAATCACCTTGAGTTGAGCTTAACTTGAGCGAGTCTTTCTCTTTCTAAATGCAGATACTGTATTCGTGAATGGATTTTAAATGAGGAGATCGGGAAATAAATAAATCCCACAATTCTATTCCCTACACCGGGTTCGTTGTGGATAATAAAGCATCGTCGGCTTGAAATAAGGACAGAACAGAAGCATCCTGGGAATTGTAGTTTTAGTTGCCTGTATCATCAGTCAGCCAAGGCAGCCAATGAGACGGGAAGAAATTTAAAAAACTATCGAACTGGTTCTCGTGTAATGTAATGGCAAAGCCTTCTCATGCCTCTCCTTGTGGCCAATTTCCTTGGTACACCGAAGTAGCTAGTAAAGGAGAGAGAAACATATGCAGAGTTTCTGTACAGATCATTAAGAGAAAATGCTACAGAAGTGAAAGATTTATTTTCACCTTTCTTTGAGGCAATCAGAAAAAACTAAGGGTGAATTATATATCCATAGCCCACAGCATTTATAATATATTTAAAAGAGTGATCATAAAGGGGTGTGCATAAGCGCAACAGGGTGCTTACCATCCCTGTCCTATTTTTCCCTTTTATCTGAATCAATCTCATGTATTTATAATGTTATTTATACTTGTATCTCTTTTCTAATATACGCTTGATGAAATCATCATCATCATCAAAATGTCACCAAGGCCTGAGCAAATCATTTAAATACATCAGATCCAGGGGTGGGTTCCGCTTACCTTCCCTACCGGTTCGGGTTATGCCGGACATGTGCGTTTTGCGTATGCACTCAATTCGCTTGCATGCGAACCCCCATCATGCACAGGTAAAAACCCTTTGAGTGTGCTAAGTAGGCTTTGTGCATTCACAGAAGGTTATTTTGTAGGTAATTTCAACCCGGAGGAATAATTTCCTGCAGGAAGACCAGTTCGGGGGCGTGGCCATTGGGCCATCACTGCCGGTTCGGCAAGTGGGAGCAAATTTCTGCTAACGGTTCTATAGAACTGGTCTGAACCAGCAGCAACCCACCACTGATCAGATCTATTTACTGAATGGATATTAAAATTAGGGTATTAAATTTAGCTGTTAAAATTAGGATTTTTAAATATTTACACATCCTCTCATGGCTATACTGTGTTCTGCACCATATGTTATTTTAATTTATTTTACATTTTTAAACTTTATTTTCTTTATAAAAAATTACGTATATGGCCATCCAACTCATTTTCAGTGACTCTGGCCAGCTTACAAAGATAAAACCCAATACAAATATAATGAAAGCCAGGTCTTCGGGGCCTTGCGAAAAAATGTCAAAGTGAGGCCTAATCTTATCTCCATGGGGATGATGTTCGACAGTGAGGGAATCACGATGGAGAAGGCCCTTTGGAGGGGAGGGGAATTAATTATTGGGGAGGCAATTAATTTTCCCAACAGGCCACATGAGAAACTGGGACATTGTGGAGGATCACTGCTGCCCATCCCTGATTCTGCCCTGCCCTGCCCCTGCCACCAATGTGCATCAATGTCCCCGGTCCCCCGTCCCCCCCTTGCTGCTGCTGACACTCACTGCTGACGTTATGTGCCAGACTGGGACCGCCCACAAGCCAAATGTGGCTTGTGGGCTGTAAATTGCTTAAGCCTGTGCTAGATGAACCTCCTTAGGGGACTTGTAGCATTCCCTATCTCCCCACTCTGGAGGATTTGGGAGTTGTGACTGGGAAAAGGTGGTCCTTCAGATAACCTGGTCCCAAGCCATGAAGGCTTTAAAGGTGACAACCAGCATCTTGAACTGGATGGGAAGCAAATTAGCAGCCAATGCTACAGGAGAGATTATACATGAGCACATCTAGGCCTTCACAAAGCTATGTGTGCCGCTACATTTGAAGCAACTGAAGTTTCCAGCTACTTTTTAAGGGCAGTCCCACGTAGAGCAATTGCAATAGTTAAGATGGGAGGTGACTAAGGCGTGGGTTGCTGTGAGAAATAATTGTTGATTCAGGAAAGGGGGTAACTGGCACACAACTCAACAATTGCGCAAAGGAACATGATTGAAAAATTACCTGCATGGAAAAATTACAATGTTTATTGTATTTTTATGGTGTAATTTCTAGGTGTGGCTATAAATGTAAGTTTTTGGAGTGGAAGATGTCCATGTCATGAATCAAGTAGTTTACAAGAAATAAAGTAATTGACTATACTACCAAGAACTTGGAACTAATTTATACGTGCATTTATAAGACTTTGTTCTGTTTTGTTTCAGCTGGAATGCCACCATGAATTATTGCTTCAGCCCTGCCTTATATCCTAATAGCAGAGGCGTGGTGCAATTTTCATTGAAGCAAGATTCATCAGCCTTTGAACAGCATGCTGGAAATCTCTTTACAAAAGAAGATGGGCCACATAGAATAATTGAATCATAGGAGGTATTTTGCTTCAGCCCCCTGCCTGGTTCAGGAATATTGACATATATATATAATTTATGCAATTTATATAATTATAAACATATTTCAAGTGTAGGTTGGGACTATATTACTACAGGAACCCATTAACTGAATTTTAATATCAATTTTAATAACTTCAATTATTTAACTATTTATATATACAGATATTATTGCCCTTCCCCTCACAATATTAGTTCCCAAGTTTAATATAAATTGTGTGTGAACACAATAAAAAAACCTCTCATTTCAATTCCCTCTCATACACCACACAGATACGTGTGCAGAAAAAACAGCAGGATTAGGCAAATAGGTGTGACATGAGAGAGGAATTTGTAAGGGAGTACCAACAGGGGCCTACCCACACAGGTGAGTTACACCAGATCAACTGGAAATGTAGATGTGGTAACATACATGAGTTTTCACCTGACCTACTGGTGACTTGCTTGCTTCTGCTCTATTCTAGAGGCTGGCTCTGGTCAACATTGTTTTGGCCTCTTGTATGTTTTAGTTCTGTATGTTCACCTGCATGACTACTACTGTATGCAAAATGAGCTCAGGACAGAAAGTATATGGCTCGCTTAATTAAAATATATGTTCCTCCCCACTCTTGCTTTCTAAGTCCATTTAATAGTATATTAACATACATCCTTTGTTTTGCTGAAACTGACTGATGGTCATATTGGGCAAAGGGTTTTGAAGTTTGTTGCAACAGACATGGGTGGATGACAAACAGCAGCAAGTGATGCAAATCAGTAATCACCTGGGTGTAGAGGCAGCTTATTAAAACAAACCCCAAAACAGCACTCTATAAACAGTTCAGCATCTGCAAATTGATACTTCAGACACATAGTATTTTTAAAAATAAAATTATTTGTAGAAGAGCTAGAGTTTATTATGTCCTGATTGTTCTTATCTGGTGGTTATTTTAAAAGTATCAGTAGTTAGTGTCGTGGTAACCCATTTGATATTGATTGTTTCATGATTGCTTATTCGTACCCTATTAAGTGTTGTACCTTATGATTCTTGACGAATGTATCTTGTCTTTTTTTTAATGTACACTGAGAGCTTATGCACCAAAGACAAATTCCTTATGTGTTCAATCACACTTGGCCAATAAAGAATTCTATTCTATTCTATTCTATTCTATTCTATTCTATTCTATTCTATTCTATTCTCAAAAGCAGAGCCGTTCTTCCAGTAGCTTCTATGATCAACTTAATTTTTAAGAAGGCTGGTAACGTCAAATGTCCCTTAATTTTGTCTCTGCTTCCCGGCTTCAGACTTAAAATAAAAATACTCAGATGTCTGTTAATTTATCAATCAACTAATGCGAGGGTTATATTATTAAGCTGGAATGGCATAAAATAACTGCTAAATTAGTCTGATCAGGATTCTTCATATCTAAAGCTTCTTTAGGTCCTTCCTGGACTCATTCATGTGGGAGATCATTGCAACTCAGGTATCTCTTGGTACTTGCAAACAGGGAGAAGTAACAACTGATATATTCAACTATTATCATTTGAGGGCTTCTAGCCCATTAATGCTGAAGTTCTATTAAAACCAGATATTGCAATTAACCACACAATGACAGAGTTAAGGCTTTGGTTACAAAAGTTGTGCTTTGACAATCATGCTTAGCAGTTTGGTTGAATTTCCCCTTGCCTTGATATGAAACTACTCTAACTGGATATAGGACATCCAGCCTCATCCCTGCAGGTCTTTCATTAGCTGGTAAAGATTTATCTGTTAACAAGTTGTTTTTATAAGATGGCCAAAAGGGAGTATGTGTCTCTCTAGAAAAAGTTCTGCGCATCAACTAGCATTTACTATTTGTTAGGAGCCTTAAAACGGATGTTCAGTTGGATGGTTCTCTTTAGTTTCCTTTTTTTTTAATCTAACTGAAAATTTAGGAATCCTTAACACAGATTAGTTGCATTTTAAAAGATCCAAATACTTTTTATCCTCTG